>JAXIOL010000020.1:67047-84859 GCA_036759665.1 Gynandropsis gynandra | reverse complement strand
GTTGCGTTTGTCTCTTGGATATTCCTTTTGCTTCTTATTTCCTATATGTGTTTGTCTCTCGTGTTGCACCCCTTTTCCACTCTTTGTTTTTGTTTTCACGTGATTAGACGACTAAAATAATAAATTGTACGACGGGCTTTTAAATACCATAAGTTTGAGTATGAAGCTCCGAATTGCATGATTTTTTTACATTTTATTCCTCTTTTCGAGATAAACCATGTTGCGGGTTGCTGAAGGCAGCCCGACCTTGTTTTCGAGCTCAAAATGTCTGTTTTTTGGTCGATATGTTTGATTTTTAGAGCAGGGAGATGCCCTTTCCGAGTTTGTTAGGATACAAATGTCATTTCTTGTCAATAAGCCGCTTGCGTTTCGTTTGTCTCTTGGATATTCCTTTTGCTTCCTATTTTCTATTTGTGTTTGTCTCTCGTGTTGCACCCCTTTTCCGCTTTTTGTTTTTGTTTTCACGTGATTAGACGACGAAAATAATGAATTGTACGACGGGCTTTGAAATACCATAACTTTGCGTACGAAGCTCCGAATTACATGGACTTTTCGCATTTTATTCTTCTTTTTGGGATAAACCATGATGCGGGTTGCGGGAGGCAGCCCGACCCTGTTTTTGAGCTCAAAATGCTATTTTTTGGTCGATATGTTTGATTTTTAGAGCCGGGAGATGCCCTTTTAGAGTTTGTTAAGATACGAATGTCATTTCTTGTCAATACGCCGCTTGCGTTTCGTTTGTCTCTTGGATATTCCTTTTGCTTCCTATTTTCTATTTGCGTTTGTCTCTCCTGTTGCACCCCTTTTCCGCTTATTGTTTTTATTTTCACGTGATTAGACGACTAAAAAAAAAAGTTGCACCCTGGGGTTCGAAATACCATAACTTTGCGTACGAAGCTCCGAATTACATGATTTTTTTGACATTTTATTCCTCATTTCGAGATAAACCATGCTGCAGGTTGCTGAAGGCAGCCCAACCCCGTTTTCAAGCTCAAAATGCTTTATTTAGGTCGATACATTTGATTTTTAGAGTCGGGAGATGCCCTTTTCGAGTTTGTTGGGATACGAATGTCATTTCTTGTCAATACGCTTCTTGCGTTGAGTTTGTCTCTCGGATATTCCTTTTGCTTCCTATTTCCTATTTGCGTTTGTCTCTCGTGTTGCATCCCTTTTCCGCTTTTTGTTTTTGTTTTCACGTAATTAGATGAATAAACAATGAAAAACAATGAATATTACGGTGGGCCTTGAAATACCATTACTTTGCGTAAGAAGCTCCGAATTACATGATTTGTTCACATTTTATTCCTCTTTTCGGGATAAACCATGCTGTGGATTGTTGGAGGCAGCCCGACCCCGTTTTCGGCTCAAAATGCTTTATTTATGGTCGATAACATGGATTTTTTAGCAATAAAATGCCCTTTTCGAGTTTGTTAGGATACGAATGTCATTTGTTGTCAATACGCCGCTTGTGTTGCGTTTGTCTCTTGGATATTCCTTTTGCTTCCTATTTTCTATTTGCGTTTGTCTCTCCTGTTGCACCCCTTTTCCGCTTATTGTTTTTATTTTCACGTGATTAGACGACTAAAAAAAAAAGTTGCACCCTGGGGTTCGAAATACCATAACTTTGCGTACGAAGCTCCGAATTACATGATTTTTTTCAGATATTCCTTTTGCTTCCTATTTCCTATTTGCGTTTGTCTCTCGTTTTGCACCCCTTTTCCGCGTTTTGTTTTTGTTTTCACGTTATTAGACGACTAAAAAATAGAATTGTACGACGGGCTTCGAAATACCATAACTTTGCGTACGAAGCTATGAATTACATGATTTTTTCACATTTTATTCCTCCTTTCGAGATAAACCATGTTGCGGGTTGCTGAAGGAACCCCGAACCCCATTTTCAAGCTCAAAATGCTTTATTTAGGTCGATGCATTTGATTTTTAGAGCCGGGAGATGCCCTTTTCGAGTTTGTTGGGATACGAATGTCATTTCTTGTCAATACGCTGCTTGCATTGCGTTTGTCTCTCGGATATTGCTTTTGCTTCCTATTTCCTATTTGTGTTTGTCTCTCGTGTTGCACCCCTTTTCCGCTTTTTGTTTTTGTTTTCACGTGATTAGACGACTAAAATAATTAATTGTCAACGGACTTTGAAATGCCATAACTTTGCGTATGGAGCTCCGAATTACATGGATTTTTCACATTTAATTCCTCTTTTCGGGATAAACCATGCTACGGGTTGCTGGTGGCAGCCCGACCCTGTTTTTGAGCTCAAAATGCTATTTTTTGGTCGATATGTTTGATTTTTAGAGCCGGGAGATGCCCTTTTAGAGTTTGTTAGGATACGACTGTCATTTCTTGTCAATACGCCGCTTGCGTTGCGTTTGTCTCTCGGATATTTCTTTTGCTCCCTATTTCCTATTTTCGTTTGTCTCTGGTGTTGCGCCCCTTTTTCGCTTTTTTTTTTGTTTTCACGTGATTAGACGACTAAAGAATTGAATTGTACGATGAGCTTTGAAATACCATAACTTTGCGTAGGAAGCTCCGAATTACATGATTTTTTTTTAACATTTTAATCCTTTTTTCGAGATAAAGCATGCTGCGGGTTCCTGAAGGCATCATGACCCCGTTTTCGAGTTCAAAATGCTTTATTTAGGTCGATAAGATGGATTTTTTTAGCCAGAAGATGCCCTTTTCGAGTTTGTTAGGATACAAATGTCATTTGTTGTCAATACGCCTCTTGTGTTGCGTTTGTCTCTTGGATATTCCTTTTGCTTCTTATTTCCTATCTGCATTTTTCTCTCGTGTTGCACCCCATTTCCGCTCTTTGTTTTTGTTTTCAGGTGATTAGACGACTAAAACAAAGAATTGTACGACGGGCTTTGTATTACCATAAGTTTGAGTATGAAGCTCCGAATTGCATGATTTTTTTTACATTATATTCCTCTTTTCGAGATAAACCATGCTGCAAGTTGCTGAAGGCAGCACGACCCCATTTTCGAGCTCAAAATACTTTATTTTGGTCGATACGTTTGAGTTTTAGAGCCGAGAGATGCCCTTTTCGAGGTTTTTAGGATACAAATGTCATTTCTTGTCAATACGCCGCTTGTGTTGCGTTTGTCTCTCGGATATTCCTTTTGCTTCCTATTTCCTATTTGCCTTTGTTTCTCATGTTCCACCCCTTTTCCACTTTTTGTTTTTGTTTTCACGTGATTAGACGACTAAAACAATGAATTGTACTACGGGCTTTGAAATACCATAACTTTGCGTACGAAGCTCCGAATTACATGATTTGTTTTCACATTTTATTCCTCTTCTCGAGATAAACCATGTCGCGGGTTGCTGAAGGCAGCCCGACCCCATTTTCGAGCTCAAAATGCTTTATTTAGGTCGATATGTTCGATTTTTAGAGCCGAAAGATGCCCTTTTCGAGTTTGTTAGGTTACAAATGTTATTTCTTGTCAATATGCCGCTTGCGTTGCGTTTGTCTCTTGGATATTCGGTTTGCTTCCTATTTCCTATTTGCGTTTGTCTCTCGTGTTGCATCCCTTTTCCGCTTTTTGTTTTTGTTTTCAAATGATTAGACGACTAAAACAATGAATTGTACGAAGGGCTTCGAAATACCATAACTTTGCGTACGAAGCTCTGAATTACATGATTTTTTCACATTTTATTCCTCTTCTCGAGATAACCGATCCTGCGGGTTGCTGAAGGCAGCCCGACTCCGTTTTCGAGCTCAAAATGCTTTATTTAGGTCGGTACGTTTTATTTTTAGCGCTGGAAGATGCGCTTTTCGAGTTTGTTAGGATACGAATGTCATTTCTTGTCAATACGCCGCTTGCGTTGCGTTTGTCTCTCCGATATTCCTTTTGCTTCCTATTTCCTCTTTGCGTTTGTCTCTCGTGTTGCACCCCTTTTCCGCTTTTTGTTTTTGTTTTCACGTGATTAGACGACTAAAACAATTAATTGTACGACGGGCTTTGAAATACCATAACTTTGTGTACGAAGCTCCGAATTACATGATTTTTTACATTTTATTCCTCTTTTCGAGAGAGACCATGCTGCGGGTTGCTGAAGGCAGCCCGAACCCGTATTCAAGCTCAAAATGCTTTATTTAGGTCGATACGATGGATTTTTTAGAGCCGGAAGATGCCTTTTTCGAGTTTGTTAGGATACGAATGTCATTTCATGTCAATACGCTGCTTGCGTCGTGTTTGTCTCTTGGATATTCCTTTTCCTTCCTATTTCCTATTTGCGTTTGTCTCTCGTGTTGCACCCCTTTTCAGCCTTTTGTTTTTATTTTCACGTAATTAGACGACTAGATCAATGAATTGTACGACGGTTTTTGAAATATCGTAACTTTTCGTACGAAGCTCTGAATTACATGAATTTTTTCCCATTTTATTCCTCTTTTCGAGATAAATCATGCCGCAGGTTGCGTTTGTCTCTCGTATATTCCTTTGCTTCCTATTTCCTATTTGCATTTGTCTCTCGTGTTGCACCCCTTTTCCGGTTTTTGCAAAAACCAAGAAATAGAACCTCGTACATCAGAAACTCATCAATAAAATTTAAAATTTTCATACGGGGGGCTTTGAAATACCATAACTTTGCGTACAAAGCTTCGAATTACATGATTTTTTTCAAATTTAATTCCTCTTTTCGAGATAAACCATGCCGCAGGGTGCTGAAGGCAGCCCAACCCAGTCTTCGAGCTCAAAATGCTTTATTTAGTTCGATACAATGGATTTTTAGAGCCGGAAGATTCCCTTTTCAAGTTTGTTAGGTTACGAATGTCATTTCTTGTCAATACACCGTCTGTGTTGCATTTGTCTCTTGGATATTTCGTTTGCTTCCTATTTTCTAGTTGCATTTGTCTCTCGTATTGGACCGTTTTTCGCTTTTTGCTTTTGTTTTCATGTGATTGGACGACTAAAACAATGAATTGTATGACGGGCTCTGAAATACCATAACTTTGCGTACAAGCTCCGAATTACATGATTTTTTCACATTTTATTCCTCTTTTCGAGATAAACCATGCCACGGGTTGCTGATGGCAGCCAGACCCCGTTTTTGAGTACAAATGCTTTATTTAGGTCGATACGTTTTATTTTTAGAGCCGGAAGATGCCCTTTTCGAGTTTGATAGGATACGAATGTCATTTCTTGTCAATATGCCGCTTGCGTTGCGTTTGTCTCTTGGATATTACTTTGCTTCCTATTTCCTATTTGCATTTGTCTCTCGTGTTGCACCCCATTTCCACTTTTTATTTTTGTTTTAACGTGATTAGACGACTAAAATAATGAATTGTACGATGGGCTTTGAAATACCATAACTTTGCGTATGAAGCTCCGAATTACATAATTTTTTTGAAATTTTATTCCTCTTTTCGAGATAAACCATGCCGCAGGTTGCTGAAGGCAGCCCGACCCCATATTTGAGCTCAAAATGCTTTATTTAAGTCGATATGATGAATTTTTAGAGCCGGAAGATGCCCTTTTCGAGTTTGTTAGGATAGGAATGTCATTTCATGTCAATACGCCGCTTGCGTCGCGTTTGTCTCTTAGATAATCCTTTTGCTTCCTATTTCCTATTTGCGTTTGTCTCTCGCGTTTCAACCTTTTTCAGCTTTTTGTTTTTATTTTCACGTGATTAGAAGACTAAAACAATAAATTGTACGACGCTTTTTGAAATACCATAACGTTGCGTACGACGCTCCGAATTGCATGATTTTTTCACATTTTATTCCTCTTTTCGAGATAAACCATGCCACGGGTTGCTGATGGCAGCCAGACCCCGTTTTTGAGTACAAATGCTTTATTTAGGTCGATACGTTTGTTTTTTAGAGTCGGAAGATGCCCTTTTCGAGTTTGTTAGGATACAAATGTCATTTCTTGTCAATACGCCGCTTGGGTTGCGTTTGTCTCTTGGATATTCCTTTTGTTTCCTATTTCTTATTTGCGTTTGTCTCTCGTGTTGCACCCCTTTTCCGCTTTTGGTTTTTGTTTTCACGTGATTAGACGACTAAAACAATGAATTGTACGATGGTTTTTAAATACCATAACTTTGCGTACGAAGCTCTGATTTACATGATATTGTATTCCTCCTTTTGAGATAAACGGTGCTGTGGGTTGCCGAAGGCAGCCCGTCCCCGTTTACGAGCTTAAAATGTTTTATTTAAGTCGATACGTTTGATTTTTAGAGCCGGACGATGCCCTTTTCGAGTTTGTTAGGATACGAATGTCATTTCTTGTCAATACGCCGCTTGCATTGCGTTTGTCTCTCGGATATTCATTTTTCTTCCTATTTCCTATTTGCGTTTGTCTCTCGTGTTGCACCCCTTTTCCGCTTTTTCTTTGTCTTCGCGTGATTAGACAACTAAAAGAATGAATTCTACGACGGGCTTTGAAATACCATAACTTTGCGTACGAAGCTCCGAATTACATGAATTTTTCACATTTTATTACTCTTTTCAAGATAAACCATGCTGCGCATTGCTGAAGGGAGTCCAACCCCATTTTCGTGCTCAAAATGCTTTATTGAGGTTGATACATTTGATTTTTAGAGCTGGAAAATGCGCTTTTCGAGTTTGTTAGGATACGAATGTCATTTCTTGTCAGTACGCTGCTTGCGTTGCGTTTGTCTTTTGGGATATTCCTTTTGCTTTCTATTTCCTATTTCCATTTGTCTCTCGTGTTGCACCCCTTTTCCGCTTTTTGTTTTTGTTTTCACGTCATTAGACGACTAAAAGAATGAATTATACGACGGGCTTTGAAATTTCATAACTTTGCGTACGAAGCTCCGAATTGCATGATTTTTTCACATTTTATTCCTATTTTCGAGATAAACAATGATGTGGATTGCTGAAGGCAGCCCGACCCCGTTTTCGAGCTCAAAATGTATTATTTAGGTCGGTACGTTTGATTTTTAGTGCCGGAAGATGCGTTGTTCGAGTTTCTTAGGATACGAATGTCATTTCTTGTCAATACTCTGCTTGCGTTACGTTTGTCTTTGGGATATTCCTTTTGTTTCCTATTTCCTATTTGCGTTTGTCTCTCGTGTTGCACCCCTTTTCTGCTTTTTGTTTTGGTTTTCACGTGATTAGACGACTAAAACAATGAATTGTACGACGGGTTTTGAAATACGATAACTTTGCGTTCAAAGCTCCGATTTACATGATTTTTTTTCGCATTTAATTCCTGTTTTCTAGATAAACCATACCGCGGGTTGCTGAAGGCAGCCCAACCCTGTATTCAAGCTCAAATTGCTTTATTTAGGTCGATACGATGGATTTTTAGAGCTGGAAGATGCCTTTTTCGAGTTTGTAAGGATACGAATGTCAGTTCTTGTCAATACGCCGCTTGCATCGCATTTGTCTCTTGGATATTCCTTTTACTTCCTATTTCCTATTTGTGTTTGTCTCTCGTGTTGCACCCCTTTTCAGCTTTTTGTTTTTGTTTTCACGTGACTAGACGAATAAAACAATGAATTGTACGGCGGTTTTTGAAATACCATAACTTTGCGTACGAAGCTCCAAATTGCATGATTTTTTTCACATTTTATTCCTCTTTTTGAGATAAACCATGCCACGGGTTGCTGAAGGCGGCCCAACAACGTTTTCGAGTTCAAAATGCTTTATTTAGGTTGATACGTTTGATTTTTAGAGTCGAAAGATGCCTTTTTCGATTTGTTAGGATACAAATGTCATTTCTTATCAATACGCCGCTTGCGTTGCGTTTGCCTCTCGGATATTCCATTTGCTTCCTAGTTTCTATTTGCATTTGTCTCTCGTGTTGCACCCCTTTTCAGTTTTTTTTTTGTTTTCACGTTATTAGACGACTAAAAGAAAGAATTCTACAATGGGCTTTGAAATACCATAACCTTACGTACGAAGGTCTGAATTACATGATATTTTTTACATTTATTCCTCTTTTCGAGATAAACCATGCCGCGGGTTGCTGAAGGCAGCCCGACCCCGTTTTCAAGCTCAAAATGCTTTATTTAGGTCGATACGATGGATTTTTAGAGCCGGAAAATGCCATTTTCGAATTTGTTAGGATACGAATGTCATTTCTTGTCAATATGCCGCTTGCCTTGCGTTTGTCTCTTGGATATTCCTTTTGCTTCCTATTTCCTGTTTGTGTTTGTCTCTCGTGTTGCACCCCTTTTCAGCTTTTTGTTTTTGTTTTCACGTGATTAGACGGCTAAAACAATGAATTGTACAGCGATTTTTGAAATACCATAACTTTGCGTACGAAGCTCCGAAGTGCATGATTTTTTACATCTTATTCTTCTTTTCGAGATAAACCATGCCGCGGGTTGCTGAAGGCAGCCCAACCACGTTTTCGAGTTCAAAATGCTTTATTTAGGTCGATGCGTTTGATTTTTAGAGCCGGAAGATGCCTTTTTCGAGTTTGTTAGGATACGAATGTCATTTCTTGTCAATACGCTGGTTGTGTTGCGTTTGTCTCTCGGATATTCCTTTTGCTTCCTATTTCCTATTTGCGTTTGTCTCTCGTGTTGCACCCCTTTTCCGTTTTTTTTCACGTGATTAGACGACTAAAAGATTGAATTCTACGATGGGCTTTGAAATACCATAACTTTGCGTACGAAGCTCCGAATTACATGATTTTTTTACATTTTATTCCTCTTTCGAGATAAACCATGCCACGGGTTGCTGATGGCAGCCCGGCCCCGTTTTCGAGCTCAAAATGCTTTACTTAGATCGATACGATGGATTTTTAGAGCCAGATGATGCCCTTTTCGAGTTTGTTAGGTTACGAATGTCATATTTTGTCAATATGCCGCTTGCGTTGCGTTTGTCTCTTGGATATTCCGTTTTCTTCCTATTTCCTATTTGCATTTGTCTCTCGTGTTGCACCCCTTTTTCGCTTTTTATTTTCGTTTTCCCGTGATTAGACGGCAAAAACAATGAATTGTACAACGGGCTTTGAAATACCATAACTTTGCGTACGAAGCTCCGAATTACATGCTTTTTTCATATTTTATTCCTCTGCTGAAGGCAGCCTGTTTTCAAGCACAAAATGCTTTATTTAGGTTGATACGTTGGATTTTTAGAGCCGGAATATGCCCTTTTCGAGTTTGTTAGGATACGAATTTAGTTTCTTGTCAATACGCCGCTTGCGTTGCATTTGTCTCTCGGATATTTCTTTTGCTTCCTATTTCCTATTTGCGTTTGTCTCTTGTGTTACACCCATTTTCCATTTTTTGTTTTTGTTTTCACGTGATTAGAAAACTAAAACAATGAAATACCATAACTTTGCGTACGAAACATTGAATTACATGATTTTATTCATATTTTATTCCTCTTTACGAGATAAACCATACCGCGGGTTGCTGAAGGCAGCCCGACCCCGTTTTCGAGCTCAAAATGCTTTATTTATGTCGATACGATGGATTTTTCGAGCCGGAATATGCCCTTTTCGAGTTTGTTAGGATATAAATGTCATTTCTTGTCAATACGCCGGTTGCGTTGCGTTTGTCTCTCGGATATTCCTTTTGTTACCTATTTCTTATTTGCGTTTGTCTCTTGTGTTGCACCCCTTTTCCGCTTTTTGTTTTTGTTTTCACATAATTAAACGACTAAAACAATGAATTGCACGACGGGCTTTGAAATACCATAACTTTGTGTACGAAGCTCCGAATTACATGATTTTGTTTTCACATTTTGTTCTTCTTCTCGAGATAAACCATGTTGCGGGTTGCTGAAGGCCGATACAATGGATTTTTAGAGTCGGAAGATGTTCTTTTTGAGTTTGTTAGGTTACGAATGTCATTTCTTGTCAATAGGCCGATTGCGTTGCGTTTGTCTCTTTGATATTCCTTTTGCTTTCTATTTCCTATCTGTGTTTGTCTCTTGTGTTGCACCCCTTTTCCGCTTTTTGTTTTTGTTTTTATGTGATTAGATGACTAAAACAATGAATTGTACGACGGGCTTTGAAATACCATAACTTTGCGTACAAAGCTACGAATTGGATGATTTTTTCACAATTTATTGCTCTTTTCGAGATAAACCATGCTGCAGGTCACTGAAGGCAGCCCGACCCCATTTTCGAACTCAAAATGCTTTAATTAGGTCGATACGTTGGATTTTTAGAGCCTGGAGATGCCCTTTTTCAGTTTGTTAGGATACGAATGTCATTTCTTGTCAATACGTCGCTTGTGTTGCGTTTTTCTCTCGGATATTTCTTTATTCCTATTTCCTATTTGCGTTTGTCTCTCGTGTTGCACCCCTTTTCCGTTTTTTGTTTTTGTTTTCACGTGATTAGACGACTAAAACAATGAAATACCATAACTTTGCGTATGAAGCTTCGAATTACATGATTTTATTCACATTTTATCTCACTTTTCGAGATAAACCATGCCGCGGGTTGCTGAAGGCAGCCCGACCCTATTTTCGAGCTCAAAATGCTTTATTTATGTCGATACGATGGATTTTTAGAGCCGGAATAAGCCCTTTTCGAGTTTGTTAGGATACGAATTTAATTTCTTGTCAATACGCCGGTTGCGTTGCGTTTGTCTCTCGGATATTCCTTTTGCTTCCTATTTCCTATTTGCATTTGTCTCTTGTGTTGCACCCCTTTTTGGCTTTTTGTATTTGTTTTCACGTGAATAGACGACTAAAACAATGAATTGTACGATGGGCTTTGAAATACCAAAACTTTGCGTACGAAGCTCCGAATTACATGATTTTTTTCACATTTTGTTCTTATTTTTGAGATAAACCATGTTGCGTGTTGCTGAAGGCAGCCCGACCCCGTTTTCGAGTACAAATGATTTATTTAGGTCGATACGTTTGATTTTTAGAGCCGGAAGATGCCCTTTTCGAGTTTTTTAGGATACGAATGTCATTTCTTGTCAATACTCCGCTTGTGTTGCGTTTGTCTCTTGGATATTCCTTTTGTTTCCTATTTCCTATTTGCGTTTGTCTCTCGTCTTGCACCCCTTTTCCGCTTGTTGTTTTTATTTTCACGTGATTAGACGAATAAAACAATGAATTGTACGACGTTTTTTAAATACCATAACTTTGCGTACGAAGCTCTGAATTACATGATATTCTATTCCTCCTTTTGAGATAAACGATGCTGTGGGTTGCTGAAGGCAGCCCGACCCCGTTTTCGAGCTCAAAGTGTTTTATTTAGGTCGATACGTTTAATTTTTAGAGCCGGAAGATGCCTTTTTCGAGTTTGTTAGGATACGAATGTCATTTCTTGTCGATACGCCGCTTGCACTGTGTTTGTCTCTCGGATATACCTTTTTCTTCCTATTTCTTATTTGCGTTTGTCTCTCGTGTTGCACCCCTTTTCCGTTTTTTTTTTATTTTCATTTGATTAGACGACTAAAAGAATGAATTCTATGACGGGCTTCGAAATACCATAACTTTGCGTACGAAGCTCTGAAATACATGAATTTTTCACATTTTATTACTCTTTTCGATATAAACCATGCTGCCGGTTGCTGAAGGGAGTCCAACCCCATTTTCTAGCTCAAAATGTTTTATTTAGGTCGATACATTTGATTTTTAGAGCCGGAAAATGCGCTTTACGATTTTGTTAGGATACGAATGTCATTTCTTGTCAATATGCCGCTTGCAATGCGTTTGTCTCTCGGATATTCCTGTTGCTTTCTATTTCTTATTTCCATTTGTCTCTCGTGTTGCACCCCTTTTCCGGTTTTTATTTTGTTTTCATGTCATTAGACGACTAAAACAATGAATTATACGACGGGCTTAGAAATATCATAACTTTGCGTACGAAGCTCCGAATTGCATGATTTTTTTACATTTTATCCCTCTTTTCGAGATAAACAATGCTGTGGATTGCTGAAGGCAGCCCAACCCCGGTTTTAACCTCAAAATTCTTTATTTAGGTCGATACGTTTGATTTGTAGAGCAGGGAGATGCCCTTTTCGAATTTGTTAAGATACGAATGTCATTACTTGTCAATACTCCGCTTTATTTTCAATTGTCTCTCGGATATTCCTTTTGCTTCCTATTTCCTATTTGCGTTTGTCTCTCGTGTTGCACCCCTTTTCCGCTTTTTGTTTTTGTTTTCACGTGATTAGACGACTAAAACAATGAATTGTACGACAAGGTTTGAAATACCATAACTCTGCGTACGAAGCTCCGAATTACATGATTTTTTTCACATTTTATTCCTCTTTTCGAGATAAACCGTGCCGCGGGTTGCTGAAGGCAGCCCGACCCCGTTCTCAAGCTCAAAATGCTTTATTTAGGTTGATACTTTTGATTTTTAGAGCCGGAAGATGCCCTTTTCGAGTTTATTAGGATATGAATGTCATTTCTTTTGAATACGCCGCTTGCGTTGCGTTTGTCTCTTGGATATTCCTTTTGCTTCCTATTTCCTATTTGCGTTTGTCTCTCGTGTTGCAGCCCTTTTCCGCTTTTTGTTTTTGTTTTCACGTGATTAGACGACTAAAACAATGAATTGTACGATGGACTTTGAAATACCATAACTTTGCAAACAGAGCTCCGAATTACATGATTTTTTTCACATTTTATTCCTCTTTTCGAGATAAACCATGCGGAGGGTTTCTGAAGGCAGTCCGACCCCGTTTTCGACCTCAAAATGCTTTATTTAGGTCGATACGATGGATTTTTAGAGTTGGGAGATGCCCTTTTCGAGTTTGTTAGGATACAAATGTCATTTCTTGTTGATAGCACGTAATCCGTTGTAGTATTTACGTGATTCTTAGGTCTAGTTTGAGTAGATTACTTAGATTTCACTCATTTATCGAGTTTATTCGAGGATTTCATCTATATTTCGTGTTTTGTATAGGAAACAAAGACATGAAGCGAAACACGAGAAATTACGGCAATTCAACCCCAAAAACGTGATTGAATGACAAGGTACAACTTGCGCAAGGTAATGGAAGAAAATCAAACACTCAAGCATCGAGCGAAAGGAGCGGAAACACCATTTGATGGTGTACATGCTCGGGCATGAAGTGTGCCCGCTCGGGCTGTGTTTGTGCACCCGTTCAAGCTTCAAAATGGACCAGAATTTCGCCGAGAGTTTGCCCGACTCGGGCTCAAAGTGTGCCCGCTCGGGCATGCCAGCCCGACCAAGTTTCAAGTCATGCACGCACGGGCTAATGGACTGCACAAGCGGGTAGAGGTTGTGCCCGCTCGGGTCCACCTTTTTCTCAACAAACTCCTTGATTTTAGAACGGCCAATTCAGTAGAAAAGAGACCTTTTAAAGCTAGGATTCGTACTAGACAAAAAGGGGGACGAAAGGAGACATTAGAGGACACACTTGGAGACAGGGAGAAGGACGGAACAAGGAATCCGGAGCATGGAGGAGCTATTGAAGACGTCGGGTATATGAATAGGGAGGAATCTCATTCTCTATCTATGTCGAATTTAGTATTCTTTTGTGTTTCGTTTTCTGAGTTCATGTCCAAGTAGATCTACAGCCATGGGTTAGAGAGTATTGCCAATATGTAACGAAGTCTTGTGCTTAATGAATGGTGGATCTTAATGCTTTCATTCTTGTACGCCACTTGAAATGAATGAATTCGGTACTTGATCGTTTTTCAGATTGATTGGTTGTGTTTAATGCTTTCATTCTTGTACGCCACTCGAATGGATGATATTAGAAGTCTAATGAATCTACGCCAGGGGATTAGACTTTGGAACCTAGCCATGATTTAGGGTTTAATCGGTTTAGAATCTACGCCAGGTCAATCGATTGAATCTAGGGATTAGGATAGCGGTCTTAATGCGTCTATGTATGTGAGATGCGCAATAGATATATTGGTATACGCATGCTAGATAGTGAACAAGTCTACGCCAGTCAGTTCCTATAGGAGAGCTTGAATTCCCTGAACTCGTGATAGTATCTAAGACCAATTATCTCGTTAGAACTTCGTTACATCGTTGTGCAACTCTCGATACCTATGGTGCTTTGTCGTGGAGTCATTCCTATCATTAGTTTAGTTTAGTTTGCATTTGCATTCTCATTCACTTATTGATTTCACACGTTTTATTCATTAGTTACTAGCTTTAGAGTTGCATCAATTCCTTGTGTTCGACCCTAGTGCTACACGATTCGTATTCTTGCGGAAGTGTTAGTCTAGGTAATTTATTACTTGAGTTTACGCACATCAAGTTTTTGGCGCCGTTGCCGGGGAATTGATTACGGCTTTAGAGTTAGGATACTTTTGAACTAAGATATAGTCCTTTCCGGAGTCTTTATTTGTTTCTCGTATTTTTGCTTTTGTTTTTTTCTTTCTTATTGAGTGAATTTTTTTTACCTCTCGAAGCTTAATCGAATTTTGTGTTCTTTATTTTGCGAGGTAACATGAACAACATCAATTCTTTGTCTGCCAATATAGCTGGAGTAAAAGATCAACTTGCCGAACTTCGTCATATGCTATCTAGCACATACCGTCCACATTACTCGGAAGTATGGGGGTATGAAGAAGAGATCTACGAGAGTTACAATCAGCCTTTCGGGAATACATACAATTACGGATGGAGCGATCACGCAAATTTCCCGTATAGGAACACCGATGGTATGCTGAATTTCCAACATCAATTGGGGAGCTTTCAGCCATGGACGCAACCCCAACCTCAGAACTATCAGCCACGTGCATCGCAATACCAGCAAAACCAATCCGATGCAACCCCCGATTTCAATGCCTTGTTAACTCGTATCGTCCGAATCCAAGAGAATCAACAAAGTCAATGTAACTTGGTGAGGAGTCAAGAGAACAACAAGAAGCAGCTAGAGATTTTTCAAACTCGTCTTAGACAATTGGAGGCGCAAGTCGTACAACTTGCACAAGAGGCAGCACGACCGCAAGGAGTTCTACCGGCGCGACCGGAAGCAAATCCTCGTGAGCAAATCAATGACATTCACTTGAGGAGCGATAAGACATTGGATCAGCCCACTCTTTCAACTTTTGAAAAGGGAGAATCATCTAGGACAGTAGCGAGAGAGGGCAGCAACGTCGAAGAGCACAAAGAGGAGGAAGAGGAGCCTAAATACGTGAAACCCGAACCTAGACCTCCTCCATTGCCATTCCCACAACGTCAACGCATAAAGACGATAGATAAGCCAAATCCCTCGATAATTGAAAAAGGAGATGAATCTAATACAGCAGCGGATAATACCACCAATACGAGGCATCGAACATCAGATTGATCTCGTCCCCGGCGCGCCTCTACCAAACCGACCCGCCTACCGAATGAATCCCGAGGAGACCAAGGAGCTTCAAAAGCAAGTGCAAGACCTTATGAGCAAGGGATACATCCGGGAGAGCCTGAGCCCGTGCGCGGTACCGGTTTTATTGGTGCCAAAGAAGGACGGGACGTGGAGGATGTGCGTGGACTGCCGGGCCATCAACAACATCACTATCAAGTACCGGCATCCAATTCCCCGCCTCGACGACATGTTGGACGAGTTAAGCGGAGCCACCATCTTCTCCAAAGTCGACCTCAAGAGCGGCTATCACCAAGTCCGCATGCGGGAAGGAGATGAGTGGCAGACGACCTTCAAGACAATGCAAGGCCTATACGAGTGGCTCGTGATGCCGTTCGGACTCACTAACGGCCCGAGCACGTTCATGCGGCTCATGAACCAGGTCTTTAGGGCCTACATCTGTAAATTCGTCGTAGTTTACTTCGATGATATTTTAATTTATAGTAAAAATTTAAATGATCATATTGCGCATCTTGAGCAAGTGCTGGAGACCCTCCGAAAGGAAAAGCTCTATGCGAACCTCAAGAAGTGCTCATTTTGTAGTAATGAGATTGTTTTCCTAGGCTTCGTTGTAAGTGCGCAGGGTTTGCGAGTAGATGAGGAGAAAATCAACGCCATACAAGAATGGCCGACGCCGACGAGCGTTACGTACGTAAGGAGTTTCCATGGCCTAGCAAGTTTCTATCGGAGGTTCGTAAGGGACTTCAGCATTCTAGCCGCCCCTCTCACCGCAATAATCAAGAAGGACACGGCGTTCGAGTGGGGGCCAGCTCAAGACGAGGCGTTCGCAGCGCTCAAGGAGAGACTCACGCACGCACCGGTTCTCGTTCTTCCGGACTTCGACAAAATGTTCGAGATCGAATGCGACGCGTCCGGCATTGAAATTGGAGCTGTGCTCATTCAAGAAAAGAGGCCCGCGGCTTACTTCAGCGAGAAACTAAGCGGAGCAACGCTCAACTATCCGACGTACGACAAGGAACTCTATGCGCTAGTCCGCGCCTTTGAGACGTGGCAGCACTACCTATTGGTGAAGGAGTTCGTCATACATTCGGATCATGAGACGCTCAAGCATCTCAAAGGGCAAACTACGCTCAAGCGAAGACACGCAAAGTGGCTGGAGTTCATCGAGACCTTTCACTACGTCATCAAGTACAAGAAGGGCAAGGACAACATCGTGGCCGATGCACTCTCACGGAGACATGCGCTGATTACCACAATGGAGGCCAAGGCGATGGTATTCGAGCACCTAAAAGAGTTGTACAAGGAGGATCCCGACTTCAAGGAGACCTACGCCGAATGCGAGAGTGGGACGCGCGGACCCTTCTACAGACACGAAGGCTATCTATTCCGCGAACGAAGGCTGTGCATACCGCAAAGCTCCATGCGTGACCTTTTGTTGCAGGAAGCACACGAAGGAGCACTCATGGGACACTTCGGCGTGGACAAAACGCTCGCCATCATCAAGGAACACTTCTATTGGCCGCACCTCAAGCGCGACGTAGAATGACTTTGTGCACGATGTATCATGTGTCACAAGGCCAAATCTCGCTCTCACCCCCACGGTCTGTATACTCCTCTAACGATTCCATTTCATCCGTGGACTGACATTTTTATGGAGTTTGTTCTCGGTCTACCCAAGATCAAGAACAAAGACCCGATCTTTGTTGTTCTCGACAGGTTTTCCAAGATGGCGCACTTCATACCGTGCGCAAAGGCAAATGACGCGACGCATGTAGCTGACCTCTTCTTCAAGGAGATGGTACGTCTACACGGGATTCCAAGGTCAATCGTGTCCGATGGGGACACGAGGTTCGTGAGCTATTTCTGGAAGACGCTCTGGAGGAAGCTCGGAACAAAGCTCCTATTCTCCACAACGTGTCACCCGCAAACCGACGGCCAAACTGAGGTTGTCAACCGGACCTTAGGGACATTGCTGCGGGCAACGATCAGCAAGAACCTGAGGAATTGGCTCGAGTGTCTACCTCACGTGGAGTTCGCGTACAACCGAGGGACCTTACCCCGCTGCAACACAATGAGATCGTCAACCTCGACGGGTCTAAGAAAGCAGAAGCAATGAGGAAGCTTCACCAAAGCGTCTGCGACCACATTGTAAGGCGAACCGAGCAATATGCGAGGCAAGCCAACAAACACCGCAAGGACGTCAAGTTCGAGGTTGGAGATTGGGTGTGGCTGCACCTAAGGCAGGAGCGCTTCCCAACCAAACGAAGCTCTAAGCTTGCCCCACGTGGGGACGGCCCTTTCCGCATAATCGAGAAGATCAACGACAACGCCTACCGCGTCGAACTTCCAGGTGAGTATAACGTGTCCTCCACCTTCAATGTCGCTGACTTGGTTCGTTTTGATGCAGATGAACCTGTTTTGAGGGCAAAACCTTCGCAAGGGGGAGGGAATGATGAGGGCATTACAACGACCTACGACCCTAAAGAAGGAGAGGAGCGCGACAAGGAAGAGCCGAGCATGGATCACGACGAGGATGAGCCTAGTATAGACGAGACAAGCATGGGAGCGGATGGAGAGCTAGGAGAAGATGGATCACACATTGCCATGCCGGT
>JAXIOL010000020.1:15659-45763 GCA_036759665.1 Gynandropsis gynandra | reverse complement strand
TCGTGTTGCACCCCTTTTCCGCTTTTTGTTTTTGTTTTCTCGTGATTAGACGACGAAAACAATGAATTGTACGACGGGATTACATAACTTTGCCTACGAAGCTCCGAATTACATGAATTTTTCACATTTTATTCCTCTTTTCGAGATAAACCATGCTGTGCGTTGCTGGAGGCAGCCCGACCCCGTTTACGAGCTCAAAATGCTTTATTTAGGTCGATACGTTTGATTTTTAGAGCCGGAAGATGCCCTTTTAAAGTTTTTGGATACGAAAGTCATTTCTTGTCAATATGCCGCTTGCAATGCGTTTGTCTCTCGGATATTCCTTTTGCTTCCTATTTCCTATTTGTGTTTGTCTCTCGTGTTGCACCCCTTTTCCGCTTTTTGTTTTTGTTTTCACGTTATTAGATGACTAAAACGATGAATTATACGACGATCTTTGAAATACCATTACTTTGTGTACAAAGCTCCGAATTACATGATTTGTTTCACATTTTATTCCTTTTTTCCAGATAAACGATGCTTCGGGTTGCTGAAGGCAGTCCGACCCGTTTTCGAGCTCAAAATTCTTTATTTAGGTCGATACGTTTGATTTTTAGAGCCGAAAGATGCCCTTTTCGAGTTTGTTAGGATACAAATGTCTTTTATTGTAAATACGCCGCTTCCGTTGGATTTGTCTCTTGGATATTCCTTTGCTTCCTGTTTCCTATTTGTGTTTGTCTCTCGTGTTGCACCCCTTTTCCGCTTTTTGTTTTTGTTTTCACGTGATTAGAGGACTGAAACAATGAATTGTACGATGGGCTGTGAAATACCTTATCTTTGCGTACGAAGCTCCGAATTACATGATTTTTCTGACATTTTATTCCTCTTTTCGAGATAAACCGTGCCGCGGGTTGCTGAAGGCAGCCCCACCCCGTTTTCGAGCTCAAAATGCTTTATTTAGATCGATACGTTTGACTTTTAGAGCCGGGCGATGCCCTTTTCGAGTATGTTACGATACGAATGTCATTTCTTCTCAATACACTGCTTGCATTGGAATTGTCTCTCGGATATTCCTTTTGCTTCCTATTTCCTATTTGTGTTTGTCTTTCGTGTTGCACCCCTTTTCCGCTTTTTGTTTTTGTTTTCACGTGATTAGACGACTAAAACGATGAATTGTACGACGGGCTTTGAAATACCATAACTTTGCAATCGAAGCTCCGAATTACATGGTTTGTTTTCACATTTTATTCCTCTTTTTGAGATAAACCATGCCGCGGGTTACTGAAGGCAGCCCGACCCCGTTTTCGAGCTCAAAATGCTTTACTTAGGTCGATACGATGGCTTTTTAGAGCCGGAAGATTCCCTTTTCAAGTTTGTTTGGTTACGAATGTCATTTCTTGTCAATACACCGCTTGCGTTGCATTTGTCTCTTGGATATTCCGTTTGCTTCCTATTTCCTATTTGCGTTTGTGTCTCGTGTTGCACCCCTTTTCCGCTTTTTGTTTTTTTTCACATGATTAGACGACTAAAACATTGAATTGTACGACAAGCTTTGAAATACCATAACTTTGCGTACGAAGCTCCGAATTACATGATTTTTCACATTTTATTCCTCTTTTCGAGATAAACGATACTGTGGGTTGCTGAAGGCAGCCCGACCCCGTTTTCGAGCTCAAAATGCTTTATTTAGGTCGATACGTTTGATTTTTAGAGCCGAAAGATGCCATTTTCTAGTTTGTTAGGATACGGATGTCATTTCTTGTCAATACACCGCTTGCGTTGCGTTTGTCTCTCGGATATTCCTTTTGCTTCCTATTTCCTATTTGCATTTGTCTCTCGTGTTACACCCCTTTTCCGCTTTTTGTTTTTGTTTTCACGTGATTAGACGGCTAAATAATTGAAATGTACGACGGGCTTTGAAATACCATAACTTTGCGTGCGAAGCTACGACTTACATGATTTTTTACACATTTTATTCCTCTTTTCGAGATAAACCAAGCCGCGGGTTCCTGAAGGCAGCCCGACCCCGTTTTCGAGCTCACAATTCTTTATTTAGGTGGATAACATGGATTTTTTAGCAATAAAATGCCCTTTTCGAGTTTGTTAGGATACGAATGTCATTTGTTGTCAATACGCCGCTTGTGTTGCGTTTGTCTCTTGGATATTCCTTTTGCTTCCTATTTTCTATTTGCGTTTGTCTCTCGTGTTGCACCCCTTTTCCGCTTTTTTTTTGTTTTCACGTTATTAGATGACTAAAAAATAGAATTGTACGACGGGCTTCGAAATACCATAACTTTGCGTACGAAGCTCCGAATTACATGATTTTTTTCACATTCTATTCCTCTTTTCGAGATAACCATGCTGCGAGTTGCTGAAGGCAGCCCGACCCCGTTTTCAAGCTCAAAATGCTTTGTTTAGATCAATAAGATGGATTTTTTAGCTAGAAAATGCCCTTTTCGAGCTTGCTGAAACCGTTTCAATATTTGTTCGCCGTTGAAATCTGTAAAACTAATCCGAACATGACTAGATCTAAATTCGGGTTGATAAAAAGACGCTTCCGCAATTGAAATCAGCCCTACAGTGGTATCAGGGCGTCTCTCGTGTTGCACCCCTTTTCCACTCTTTGTTTTTGTTTTCACGTGATTAGACGACTAAAACAATAAATTGTATGACGGGCTTTTAAATACCATAAGTTTGAGTATGAAGCTCCGAATTGCATGATTTTTTTACATTTTATTCCTCTTTTCGAGATAAACCATGTTGCGGGTTGCTGAAGGCAGCCCGACCCTGTTTTCAAGCTCAAAATGCGGTGTTTTGGTCGATATATTTGATTTTAGAGCCGGGAGATGCCCTTTCAGAGTTTGTTAGGATACAATTGTCATTTCTTGTCAATAAGCCGCTTGCGTTTCGTTTGTCTCTTGGATATTCCTTTTGCTTCCTATTTTCTATTTGCGTTTGTCTCTCGTGTTGCACCCCTTTTCCGCTTTTTGTTTTTTTTATTCACGTGATTAGACGACGAAAACAATGAATTGTACGACGGGCTTTGAAATACCATAACTTTGCGTACAAAGCTCCGAATTACATGGATTTTTCACATTTTATTCCTCTTTTTGGGATAAACCATGCTGCGGGTTGCGGGAGGTAGCCTGACCCTGTTTTCGAGCTCAAAATGCTAGTTTTTGGTCGATATGTTTGATTTTTATAGCCGGGAGATGCCCTTTTAGAGTTTGTTAGGATACGAATGTCATTTCTTGTCAATACGCCGCTTGCGTTTCGTTTGTCTCTTGGATATTCCTTTTGCTTCCTATTTTCTATTTGCTTTTGTCTCTCCTGTTGCACCCCTTTTCCGCTTATTGTTTTTGTTTTCATGTGATTAGACGACTAAAAATAGAATTGCACCCCGGGGTTCGAAATACCATAACTTTGCGTACGAAGCTCCGCATTACATGATTTTTTTGACATTTTATTCCTTATTTCGAGATAAACCATGCTGCAGGTTGCTGAAGGCAGCCCGACCCCGTTTTCAAGCTCAAACTGCTTTATTTATTTCGATACATTTGATTTTTAGAGCCGGGAGATGCCCTTTTCGAGTTTGTTGGGATACGAATGTCATTTCTTGTCAATACGCTTCTTGCGTTGCGTTTGTCTCTCGGATATTCCTTTTGCTTCCTATTTCCTATTTGCGTTTGTCTCTCGTGTTGCACCCCTTTTCCGCTTTTTGTTTTTGTTTTCACGTGATTAGACGACTAAAACAATGAATATTACGGTGGACTTTGAAATACCATTACTTTGCGTAAGAAGCTCCGAATTACATGATTTGTTCACATTTTATTCCTCTTTTCGGGATAAACCATGCTGCGGGTTGCTGGAGGCAGCCCGACCCCGTTTTTGAACTCAAAATGCTATTTTTTGGTCGATACGTTTGATTTTTAGAGCCGGAAGATGCCCTTTTCGAGTTTGTTAGGATACGAATGTCATTTCATGTCAATACGCCGCTTGCGTTGCGTTTGTCTCTTGGATATTCCTTCTGCTTCCTATTTTCTATTTGCGTTTGTCTCTCGTGTTGCACCCCTTTTTCGCTTTTTGTTTTTGTTGTCACGTGATTAGACGACTAAAACAATGAATTGTATGGCGAGTTTCAAAATACCATAATTTTGCGTACGAAGCTCTGAGTTTAATGATTTTTTTTCACATTTTATACCTCTTTTCGAGATAAACCATGCCGCAGGGTTGCTAAAGGCAGCCCGACCCCGTTTTCGAGCTCAAAATGCTTTATTTAGGTCGATACGTTTGATTTTTAGAACCGGAAGATGCCCTTTTCGAGTTTGTTAGGATACAAATGCCATTTCTTGTCAATATGCCGCTTGCGTTGCGTTTGCCTCTCGGATATTCCTTTTGCTTCCTATTTCCTATTTGCGTTTGTCTCTCGTGTTGCACCCCTTTTCCGCTTTTTGTATTTGTTTTCACGTTATTAGACGACTAAAGAATAGAATTGTACCACGGGCTTCGAAATACCATAACTTTGCGTACGAAGCTATGAATTACATGATTTTTTCACATTTTATTCCTCTTTTCGAGATAAACCATGCTGCGGGTTGCTGAAGGAACCCCGAACCCCATTTTCAAGCTCAAAATGCTTTATTTAGGTCGATACATTTGATTTTTAGAGCCGGGAGATGCCCTTTTCGAGTTTGTTGGGATACTAATGTCATTTCTTGTCAATACGCTGCTTGCGTTGCGTTTGTCTCTCGGATATTGCTTTTGCTTCCTATTTCCTATTTGCGTTTGTCTCTCGTGCTGCACCCCTTTTCCGCTTTTTGTTTTTGTTTACACGTGATTAGACGACTAAAATAATTAATTGTCAACGGACTTTGAAATGCCATAACTTTGCGTACGAAGCTCCGAATTACATGGATTTTTCACATTTTATTCCTCGTTTCGGGATAAACCATACTGCGGGTTGCTGGAGGCAGCCCGACCCTGTTTTTGAACTCAAAATGCTATTTCTTGGTCGATATGTTTGATTTTTAGAGCCGGAAGATGCCCTTTTCGAGTTTGTTAGGATACAAATGTCATTTCTTGTCAATATGTCGATTGCGTTGCGTTTGTCTCTCGGATATTCCTTTTGCTCCCTAATTCCTATTTGTGTTTGTCTCTCGTGTTGCACCCCTTTTCCGCCTTTTGTTTTTGTTTTCACGTGATTAAACAACTAAAACAATGAATTCTACGACGGGCTTTGAAATACCATAACTTTGCGTACGAAGCTCCGAATTACATGATTTTTTCTCATTTTATTCCTCTTTTCGAGAGAAACGATGCTGCGGGTTGCTGAAGGAAGCTCGACCCTGTTTCCGAGCTCAAAATGCTTTATTTAGGTCGATACGATGGATTTTTAGAGTTGGAAGATGCCCTTTTCGAGTTTGTTGGGATATGAAGGTCATTTCTTGTTAATACGCCTCTTGCGTTGCGTTTGTCTCTTGTATATTCCGTTTGCTTCCTATTTTCTATTTGCGTTTGTCTCTCATGTTGCACCCCTTTTCCGCTTTTTGTTTTTGTTTTAACGTGATTAGACGACTAAAACAATGAATTGTACGACGGGCTTTGAAATACCATAACTTTTGCGTACAAAGCTCTGAATTACATGATTTTCTCACATTTTATTCCTCTTTTCGAGATACACAATGATGTGGGTTGCTGAAGGCAGCCCGAGCCCGTTTTCGAGGTCAAAATGCTTTATTTAGGTCGATACAATTGATTTTTAGAGCCGGAAGATGCCGTTTTCGAGTTTGTTAGGATACGAATGTCATTTCTTGTCAATACGCCGCTTGCCTTGCGTTTGTCTCTTGGATATTCCTTTTTCTTCCTATTTGCTATTTCCGTTTGTCTCTCGTGTTGCTCCCCTTTTCCTCTTTTTGTTTTTGTTTTCACGTGATTAGACGACTAAAACAATGAATTGTAGGACGGTTTTTGAAATACCATACCTTTGCGTACGAATCTCCGAATACATGATATTTTTCACATTTTACTCCTCTTTTCGAGATAAACCATGCTGCGGGTTGCTGAAGGCAGCCCGACCCCGTTTTCAAGCTCAAAATGCTTTATTTAAGTCGATACGTTTGATTTTAGAGCCAGAAGATGCCCTTTTCCAGTTTGTTAGGATACGAATGTCATTTCTTGTCAATACGCCGCTTGCGCTGCATTTGTCTCTCGGATATTCCTTTTGTCTCCTATTTTATATTTGCGTTTGTCTCTGGTGTTGCATCCGTTTTCCGCTTTTTGTTTTTGTTTTCACGTGATTAGACGACTAAATCAATGAATTGTACGACGGGCTTTGAAATATTATAACTTTGCGTACGAAGCTCCGAATTACATGATTTATTTCACATTTTATTCCTCTTTTCAAGATAAACCATGCCGCGGGTTGCTGAGGGCAGCCCGACCCCGTATTCGAGCTCAAAATGCTTTATTTAAGTCGATACGATGGATTTTTAGAGCCGGAAAATGCCCGTTTCAAGTTTGTTAGGTTACGAATGTCATTTCTTGTCAATACGCCGCTTGCATTGTGTTTGTCTTTGGATATTCCTTTTGCTTCCTATTTCCTATTTGCGTTTGTCTCCGTGTTTCACCCGTTTTCCGCTTTTGTTTTTGTTTTCACGTGATTAGACGACTAAAACAATGAATTGTATGACGGGCTTTGAAATACCATAACTTTGCGTACGAAGCTCCGAATTACATGATTTATTTCACATTTCATTCCTCTTTTCAAGATAAACCATGCCCGGGGTTACTAAGGGCAGCCCGACCCCGTTTTCAAGCTCAAAATGCTTTATTTCGGTCGATACGATGGATTTTTAGAGCTGGAAGATGTCCTTTTCGAGTTTGTTAGGACACGAATGTCATTTCTTGTCAATACGCCGCTTGCGTTGCGTTTGTCTCACGGTTATTCCTTTTGCTTCCAATTTCCTATTTGTGTTTGTCTCTCATGTTTCACCCCTTTTCCGAATTTTGTTTTTGTTTTCACGTGATTAGACGACTAAAACAATGAATTGTACAACGGGTTTTGAAATATCATAACTTTGCGTACGAAGCTCCGAATTACATGATTTTTTCACATTTTATTCCTCTTTTCGAGATAAACCATACCGCAGGTTGCTGAGGGCAGCCCAATCCAGTTTTCAAGCTCAAAATGCTTTATTTTGGTCGATACGTTTGATTTTTAAGGCCGGGAGATGCCCTTTCCGAGTTTGTTAGTATACGAATGTCATTTCTTGTCAATATGCCGGTTGCGTTGTGTTTGTCTCTCGAATATTCCTCTTGCTTCCTATTTCCTATTTGAGTTTGTCTCTCGTGTTGCACCCCTTTTCCGCGTTTTGTTTTTTTTTTCTCGTGATTAGACGACCAAAACAATGAATTGTACGACGGGCTTTGAAATACCATAACTTTGCGTACGAAGCTCCGAATTACATTATTTTTTCACATTTTATTCCTCTTTTCGAGATAAACCATACCGCAGGTTGCTGAGGGCAGCCCAATCCAGTTTTCAAGCTCAAAATGCTTTATTTTGGTCGATACGTTTGATTTTTAAGGCCGGGAGATGCCCTTTCCGTACGAATGTCATTTCTTGTCAATACGCCGCTTGCGTTGCATTTGTCTCTTGGATATTCTGTTTGCCTCCTATTTCCTATTTGCGTTTGTCTCTCGTGTTTCACCCATTTTCCGCTTTTTGTCTTTATTTTCACGTGATTAGACGACTAAAACAATGAATTGTACGACAGGCTTTGAAATACCATAACTTTGCGTACGAAGCTCTGAATTACATGATTTTTTCACATTTTATTCCTCTTTTTGAGATAAATGATGCTGCGGGATGCTGAAGGCAGCCCGACTCCGTTTTTGAGCTCAAAATGCTTTATTTAGGTCGATACAATGGATTTTTAGAGCCAGAAGATGCCCGTTTCGAGTTTGTTAGGTTACGAATGTCATTTCTTGTCAATACGCCGCTTGCGTTGCGTTTGTCTCTCGGATATTCCTTTCGTGTCTCTCGTTCGTGTTTCACCCGTTTTCCGCTTTTTGTTTTTGTTTTCACGTGATTAGATGACTAAAACAATGAATTGTACGGCGGGCTTTGAAATACCATAACTTTGCGTACGAAGCTCCGAATTACTTGATTTATTTCACCATTTATTCCTCTTTTCAAGATAAACCATGCCGCGGCCCGTTTTCAAGCTCAAAATGCTTCATTTAGGTTGATACGATGGATTTTTAGAGCCGGAAGATGCCCTTTTCGAGTTTGTTAGGACACGAATGTCATTTGTTGTCAATACATTGCATGCGTTGTGTTTGTCTCTCGGATATTCCTTTTGCTTCCTGTTTCCTATTTGCGTTTGTCTCTCGTGTGCAACTCTTTTCGGCTTTTTGTTTTTGTTTTCACGTGATTAGACGATTGAAACAATGAATTGTACGACGGGCTTTGAAATACCATAACTTTGCCTACAAAGCTCCGAATCACATGATTTGTTTCACATTTTATTCGTCTATTCGAGATAAACCATGCGGCGGGTTGCTGAAGGCAGCCCTACCCCGTTTTCGAGCTCAAAATTCTTTATTTAGGTCGATACGATAGATTTTTAGAGCCGGAAGATGCCCTTTTCGAGTTTGTTAGGATACGAATGTCATTTCTTGTCAATACGTTGCATGCGTTGCATTTGCCTCTCGGATATTCCTTTTGCTTCCTTTTTCCTATTTGCGTTTGTCTCTCGTGTTGAAAACCTTTTCCGCTTTTTTTTTGTTTTCACATGATTAGACGACTGAAACAATGAATTGTACGACGGGCTTTGAAATACCATAACTTTGCGTACAAAGCTATGAATTACATGATTTTTTCACATTTTATTGTTCTTTTCGAGATAAGCGATGCTGCGGGTTGCTGAAGGCAGCCCGACCTTTTTTCGAGCTCAAAATTCTTTATTTAGGTCGATACAATGGATTTTTAGAGCCGGAAGATGCCCTTTATTAGTTTGTTAGGATACGAATGTCATGTCTTGTCAATACGCCGCTTGC
Source organism: Gynandropsis gynandra (assembly GCA_036759665.1). Taxonomy (NCBI): domain Eukaryota; kingdom Viridiplantae; phylum Streptophyta; class Magnoliopsida; order Brassicales; family Cleomaceae; genus Gynandropsis; species Gynandropsis gynandra. Next base: position 36,724 of record JAXIOL010000020.1, on the reverse strand, counting down.
GTTGCGTTTGACTCTCGGATATTCCTTTTGCTTCCTATTTCCTATTTGCGTTTGTCTCTCGTGTTGCACCACTTTTCCGCTTTTTGTTTTTGTTTTCACGTGATTAGACGACTAAAACAATGAATTCTACGATGTGCTTTGAAATACCATAATTTTGCGTACGAAGCTCCGAATTATTTGATTTTTTCACATTTTATTTTTCTTTTCGAGTTAAGCCATGCTGTGGGTTGCTAAAGGCAGCCCGACCCCATTTTTGAGCTCAAAATGCTTTATTTAGATCGATACGTTAGATTTTTAGAGCCGGGAGATGCCCTTTTCGAGTTTGTTTGGATACAAATGTCATTTCTTGTCAATACGCCGCTTGCGTTGCGTTTGTCTCTCGGATATTCCTTTTGCTTCCTGTTTCCTATTTACATTTGTCTCCCGTGTTGCACCCCTTTTCCGCTCTTTGTTTTTTGTTTTCACGTGATTAGACGACTAAAACAATGAAATACCATAACTTTGCGTACGAAGCTCTGAATTGCATGATTTTCTCACATTTTATTCCTCTTTTCGAGATAAACCATGCTGCAAGTTGCTGAAGGCAGCCCGACCCCATTTTCGAGCTCAAAATGCTTTATTTTTGGTCGATACGTTTGAGTTTTAAAGCCGAGAGACGCCCTTTTCGATTTTTTTAGGATACGAATGTCATTTCTTGTCAATACGCCGCTGGCGTTGCGTTTGTCTCTCGGATAATCCTTTTGCTTCCTATTTCCTATTTGCCTTTGTTTCTCATGTTCCACCCCTTTTCCACTTTTTGTTTTTATTTTCACGTGATTAGACGACTAAAACAATGAATTGTACGACGGGCTTTGAAATACCATAACTTTACGTACGAAGCTCGGAATTACATGATTTTTTCACATTTTTTTCCTCTTTTTGAGATAAATCATGTTGCGGGTTCCTAAAGGCAGCCCGACCCCATTTTCGAGCTTAAACTGCTTTATTCAGGTTGATACGTTTGATTTTTAGATTCGGGAGATGCCCTTTTCGAGTTTGTTAGGATACGAATGTCATTTCTTGTCAATACGCCGCTTGCGTTGCGTTTGTCTCTAAGATATTCCTTTTGCGTTTGTCTCTCGTGTTGCACCCCTTTGCCACTTTTTGTTTTGTTTTCACGTGATTAGATGACTAAAATAATGAATTGTACGACGGGCTTTGAAATACCATAACTTTGCGTACGAAGCTCCGAATTACATGATTTGTTTTCACATTTTATTCCTCTTTTCGAGATAAACCATGTCGCGGGTTGCTGAAGGCAGCCCGATTCCGTTTTCGAGCACAAAATGTTTTATTTAGGACGATATGTTTGATTTTTAGAGCCGGAAGATGCCCTTTTCGAGTTTGTTAGTTTACAAATGTCATTTCTTGTCAATACGCCGCTTGCGTTGCGTTTATCTCTCCGATATTCCTTTTGCTTCCTATTTCCTCTTTGCGTTTGTCTCTCGTGTTGCACCCCTTTTCCGCTTTTTGTTTTTGTTTTCACGTGATTAGACGACCAAAACAATGAATTGTACGACGGGCTTTGAAATACCATAACTTTGCGTACGAAGCTCCGAATTACATGATTTTTTACATTTTATTCCTCTTTTCGAGATAAACCACGCTGCAGGTTGTTGAAGGCAGCCCGAACCCGTATTCGAGCTCAAAATTCTTTATTTAGGTCGATACGATGGATTTTTATAGCCAGAAGATGTCCTTTTCGAGTTTGTTAGGATACGAATGTCATTTCATGTCAATATGCCACCTGAATCGTGTTTGTCTCTTGGATATTCCTTTTGCTTCCTATTTCCTATTTGCGTTTGTCTCTCGTGTTGCACCCCTTTGCAGCCTTTTGTTTTTATTTTCACGTAATTAGACGACTAGAACAATGAATTGTACGACGGTTTTTGAAATATCGTAACATTGCGTACGAAGCTCTGAATTTTTTGAATTTTTTCCCATTTTATTCCTCTTTTCGAGATAAATCATGCCACGGTTTGCTGAAGGCAGCCCGACCGCGTTTTCGAGCTCAAAATTCTTTATTTAGATCGATACGATGGATTTTTAGAGCCGGAAGACTCCCTTTTCGAGTTGGTTAGGATACCAATGTCATTTCTTGTCAATACGCCGCTTGCGTTGCGTTTGTCTCTCGGATATTCCTTTGCTTCCTATTTTCTATTTGCATTTGTCTCTCGTGTTGCACCCCTTTTCCGGTTTTTGTTTTTATTTTCATGTGATTAGACGACTAAAACAATGAATTCGACGGGGGGCTTTGAAATACCATAACTTTGCGTACAAAGCTTCGAATTACATGATTTGTTTCAAATTTAATTCCTCTTTTCGAGATAAACCATGCCGCAGGGTGCTGAAGGCAGCCCAACCCAGTCTTCGAGCTCAAAATGCTTTATTTAGGTCGATACGTTGGATTTTTAGAGCCGGAAGATGCCCTTTTCAAGTTTGTTAGGTTACGAATGTCATTTCTTGTCAATACGCCGTCTGTGTTGCATTTGTCTCTCGTATTGGACCCTTTTTCGCTTTTTGTTTTTGTTTTCATGTGATTGGACGACTAAAACAATGAATTGTATGACGGGCTTTGAAATACCATAACTTTGCGTACAAAGCTCCGAATTACATGATTGTTTCACATTTTATTCCTCTTTTCGAGATAAACGATGTTGGGAGTTGCGGAAGGCAGCCCGACCCCGTTTTCAAGCTCAAAATTCTTTATTTAGGTCGATACGTTTCATTTTTAGAGCCGGAAGATGCCCTTTTCGAGTTTGTTAGGATACGAATGTCATTTCTTGTCAATATGCCGCTTGCGTTGCGTTTGTCTCTTGGATATTCCTTTGCTTCCTATTTCCTATTTGCATTTGTCTCTCGTGTTGCACCCCTTTTCCACTTTTTATTTGTGTTTTCACGTGATTAGACGACTAAAACAATGAATTGTACGATGGGCTTTGAAATACCATAACTTTGCGTATGAAGCTCCGAATTACATGATTTTTTTGAAATTTTATTCCTCTTTTCGAGATAAACCATGCCGCAGGTTGCTGAAGGCAGCCCGACCCCATATTTGAGCTCAAAATGCTTTATTTAAGTCGATATGATGGATTTTTAGAGCCGGAAGATGCCCTTTTCGAGTCTGTTCGGATATGAATGTCATTTAATGTAAATACGCCGCTTGCGTCGCGTTTGTCTCTTAGATAATCCTTTTGCTTCCTATTTCCTATTTGCGTTTGTCTCTCGCGTTTCACCCCTTTTCAGCTTTTTGTTTTTATTTTCACGTGATTAGAAGAATAAAAGAAATAATTGTACGACGCTTTTTGAAATACCATAACTTTGCGTACGAAGCTCCGAATTACATGCTTTTTTCACATTTTATTCCTCTTCTCGAGATAAACCATGCCACGGGTTGCTGAAGGCAACACGACCCCATTTTTTAGTACAAATGCTTTATTTAGGTCGATACGTTGGATTTTTAGAGCCGGAATATGCCCTTTCGAGTTTGTTAGGATACGAATGTAGTTTCTTGTCAATACGCCGCTTGCGTTGCATTTGTCTCTCAGATATTTCTTTTGCTTCCTATTTCCTATTTGCGTTTGTCTCTCATGTTGCACCCCTTTTCCATTTTTTGTTTTTGTTTTCACGTGATTAGAAAACTAAAACAATGAAATACCATAACTTTGCGTACGAAGCATTGAATTACATGATTTTATTCACATTTTATTCCTCTTTTCGAGATAACCCATACCGCGGGTTGCTGAAGGCAGCCCGACCCCGTTTTCGAGCTTAAAATGCTTTATTTATGTCGATACGATGGGTTTTTCGAGCCGGAATATGCCCTTTTCGAGTTTGTTAGGATAAATGTCATTTCTTGTCAATACGCCGGTTGTGTTGCGTTTGTCTCTCGGATATTCCTTTTGTTTCCTATTTCTTATTTGCGTTTGTCTCTTGTGTTGCACCCCTTTTCCGCTTTTTGTTTTTTGTTTTCACGTGATTAAACGACTAAAACAATGAATTGTACGACGGGCTTTGAAATACCGTAACTTTGCGTACGAAGCTCCGAATTACATGATTTTGTTTTCACATTTTGTTCTTCTTTTCGAGATAAACCATGTTGCGGGTTGCTGAAGGTAGCCCAACCCCGTTTTCGAGGTCAAAATGCTTTATTTAGGTCGATACGATGGATTTTTATAGCCGGAAGATGCCCTTTTTGAGTTTGTTAGGTTACGAATGTCATTTCCTGTCAATAGGCCGCTTGCGTTGCGTTTGTCTCTTGGATATTCCTTTTGCTTTTTATTTCCTATTTGTGTTTGTCTCTTGTATTGCACCCCTTTTCCGCTTTTTGTTTTTGTTTTTATGTGATTAGATGACTAAAACAATGAATTGTACAACGGGCTTTGAAATACCATAACTTTGCGTACGAAGCTTCGAATTGCATGATTTTTTCACAATTTATTCCTCTTTTCGAGATAAACCATGCTGCAGGTTGCTGAAGGCAGCCCGACCCCATTTTCGAACTCAAAATGCTTTATTTAGGTCGATACGTTGGATTTTTAGAGCCTGGAGATGCCCTTTTTCAGTTTGTTAGGATACGATTGTCATTTGTTGTTAATACGTCGCTTGTGTTGTGTTTGTCTCTCGGATATTTCTTTTGATTCCTATTTCCTATTTGCGTTTGTCTCTCGTGTTGCACCCCTTTTCCGTTTTTTGTTTTTGTTTTCACGTGATTAGACGACTAAAACAATGAAATACCATAACTTTGCATACGAAGCTTCGAATTACATGATTTTATTCACATTTTATTTCTCTTTTCGAGATAAACCATGCCGCGGGTTGCTGAAGGCAGCCCGACCCTATTTTCGAGCTCAAAATGCTCTATTTATGTCGATACGACGGTTTTTTGAGCCGGAATAAGCCTTTTCCGAGTTTGTTAGGATACGAATGTAATTTCTTGTCAATACGCCGGTTGCAAAGCGTTTGTCTCTCGGATATTCCTTTTGCTTCCAATTTCCTATTTGCGTTTGTCTCTTGTGTTGCACCCCTTTTCGGCTTTTTGTATTTGTTTTCACGTGAATAGACGACTAAAACAATGAATTGTACGACGGGCTTTGAAATACCATAACTTTGCGTACGAAGCTCCGAATTACATGATTTTTTCTCACATTTTGTTCTTCTTTTTGAGATAAACCATGTTGCGGGTTGCTGAAGGGAGCCCGACCCTGTTTTCGAGTACAAATGATTTATTTAGGTCGATAAGTTTGATTTTTAGAGCCGGAAGATGCCCTTTCCGTGTTTTTTAGGATACAAATGTCATTTCTTGTCAATACGCCGCTTGGGCTGCGTTTGTCTCTTGGATATTCCTTTTGTTTCCTATTTCCTATTTGCGTTTGTCTCTCGTGTTGCAGCCCTTTTCCGCTTTTTGTTTTTATTTTCACGTGATTAGAGGACTAAAACAATGAATTATACGACGGTTTTTAAATACCATAACTTTGCGTACGAAGCTCCGAATTATTTGATTTTTTCACATTTTATTTTTCTTTTCGAGTTAAGCCATGCTGTGGGTTGCTAAAGGCAGCCCGACCCTGTTTTCGAACTCAAAATGTTTTATTTAGGTCGATACGTTTAATTTTTAGACCCGGAAGATGCCTTTTCTAGTTTGTTAGGATACAAATGTCATTTCTTGTCGATACGCCGCTTGTATTGTGTTGGTCTCTCGGATATTCCTTTTTCTTTCTATTTCCTATTTGCGTTTGTCTCTCGTGTTGCACCCCTTTTCCGTTTTTTTTTCACGTGATTAGATGACTAAAAGAATGAATTCTACGACGGGCTTTGCAATACCATAACTTTGCGTACGAAGCTCCGAATTACATGAATTTGTCACATTTTATTACTCTTTTCGATATAAACCATGCTGCCGGTTGCTGAAGGGAGTCCAACCCCATTTTCGAGCTCAAAATGCTTTATTTAGGTCGATACATTTGATTTTTAGAGCCGGAAAATGCGCTTTTCGATTTTGTTAGGATATGAATGTCATTTCTTGTCAATATGCCGCTTGCAATGCGTTTGTCTCTCGCATATTCCTTTTGCTTTCTATTTCTTATTTCCATTTGTCTCTCGTGTTGCACCCCTTTTCCGGTTTTTATTTTGTTTTCATGTCATTAGATGACTAAAACAATGAATTATACGACGGACTTTGAAATATCATAACTTTGCATACGAAGCTCCGAATTGCATGATTTTTTCACATTTTATTCCTCTTTTCGAGATAAACAATGCTGTGGATTGCTGAAGGCAGCCCAACCCCGGTTTCAACCTTAACAGTCTTTATTTAGGTCTATACGTTTGATTTTTAGAGCCGGGAGATGCCCTTTTCGAGTTTGTTAAGATACAAATGTCATTACTTGTCAATACGCCGCTTGATTTTCAATTGTCTCTCGGAAATTGCTTTTGCTTCCTATTTCCTATTTGTGTTTGTCTCTCGTGTTGCACCCCTTTTCCGCTCTTTGTTTTGTTTTCACGTGATTAGACGACTAAAACAATGAATTGTACGATGGACTTTGAAATACCATAACTTTGCATACAGAGCTCCGAATTATAGGATTTTTTTCACATTTTATTCCTCTTTTCGAGATAAACCATGCGGAGGGTTTCTGAAGGCAGCCCGACCCCGTTTTCGACCTCAAAATGCTTTATTTAGGTTGATACGATGGATTTTTAGAGTCGGGAGATGACCTTTTTGAGTTTGTTAGGATACGAATGTCATTTCTTGTTGATAGCACGTAATCCGTTGTATTATTTACGTGATTCTTAGGTCTAGTTTTGAGTAGATTACTTAGATTTCACACATTTATCGAGTTTATTCGAGGACTTCATCTACATTTTGTGTTTTGTATTGGAAACGAAGACATGAAGCGAAACACGAGAAATTACGGCAATTCAACCCCAAAAACGTGATTGAATGACAAGGTAGAACTTGCGCAAGGCAATGGAAGCAAATTAAACACTCAAGCATCGAGCGAAAGAAGCGGAAACACCATTTGATGGTGTACATGCTCGGGCATGAAGTGTGCCCGCTCGGGCTGTGTTTGTGCACCCGTTCGGGCTTCAAAATGGACCAGAATTTCGCCGAGAGTTTGCCCGACTCGGGCTCAAAGTGTGCCCGCTCGGGCATGCCAGCCCGACCAGGAGAAGGACAAAAAGGAGAATCCTAATTCCGGATAATCAGGTTAAGAACAACCGAGGTAGGCCGCGAAAGTAGGGTAGCAGCGGTTGAGGGTAAAACAGATGAATCACATGACTTATGGTTTAGCTTAAGGTGTCAGCCAAGAAAGTAGGGGATAACTTGACTTGATCACGTGTCTATGCCTCGGGAGAGGGTAGATAACATATTAGGATCGTCTGCATTAGATAACTTAATTGGGATTGCATGATTAGATAGGTTTATTGTTGGTTTCGGTAGTCTTGTGGTGAAACCGGATTCCTACATCGTTTGTCTCACTGTTAAGAACTCGTTAGTTTATTTGTTTTTAGTATTTCATTCTCAAAACCCATATTTTGTTCGTTTGCAAGTTTGATTCGTAGTTTGAGTTTAGGTTGTGTTGGGTAGTCCCTGTGGGATCGACACCTAGAGTACTACACGCGTGCCGTGATGAGGGCATTACAACGACCTACGACCCTAAAGAAGGAGAGGAGCGAAACAAGGATGAGCCGAGCATGGATCACGACGAGGACGAGCCTAGTATAGGCGAGACAAGCACGGGAGCGGATGGAGAGCTAGGAGAAGATGGATCACACATTGCCATGCCGGTGGTCCATGACAAGCCACTCACGAGATCCCGAGCAAAGAGCCTCCGTACAAGAATCAATGCGTACGTGAATCAAGTGCTTTTGAACCACCGTCAGGAGTTCAACAACAAAGAGGGGGACACAAGCAGCAACCTTCCAAAAACCAAGACCCTCTTCGTCATCAATTATGTCGAGAAACAACTTGCCATATCTCGGTCGGCGCCCAACTTGCCTTAACCGGACATAGTCGTTTGAAATTCAAATTTCAAACCCAACGGCCCTTGCCTTTTCCACCGAGATCCACCTTGCCTTTCTTAGCCTTGTCTGAATTAGGGCCCAACGGCCATATTGTATTTTTCCCTTTCTTGTTCTTTCTCGGTCATTATTTAAAACCGAGCCTTGTTTTGTTGGATAATAATCTTGATTCGAATAAAAATTTCTAAGATCTTTTTCAATTCTTGCGAGTTTTCGCCACCTTAGTTCCTCCTGTGCTCCGGGAGTCCAAGACGAACGAGAGACTGTATCGAAGGCCACGTCCATAACCTTCGTGGTGTCCTACGATCCACCCGTCCATCCATCACTTGAAGGATCGAGCGAGCGCCCCTCTTGGCCTGTTCCCCTTCATCCACCTTCCCTACCACCGAGTCTTGGCTAGAGAGTGCCCTTAGGCCTTCTACCAACTCAACCCATTCCATTCTTGCGGCTTAAGTCATGGAGCTTGTATCATTTTTTGGTATCAGAGCCCGGTCCACGGCCTCAAGCGTATCCTCTACCCTATCCATTCCATTCTTGCGGCTTAAGTTACGGAGCTTGTATCAGTTTTTGGTATCAGAGCCCGGTCCTCGGCCACAAGCGTATCCGCTACACTCCTCTATTTCATTTTGATTTTGTTTTGTTGTTTGATTTCGTTTGCTAAGTGTTGCAGTATTGATAAAAGAAAACTTCAAAAAAAAAAAAGAGAGAATCATGGCCGAAACCGGAGACGTTCCAAACAGCACCCTCGCCGAGATACTCCAAACCATGCGAGACATGAATTCCCATCTCTTGCGCCTAGAAGAAGCCCCGAGATGCCCACAAGCCGAGTGTTTCGTCGGACCACGGGTGAACGAACACCTAAGGCCGAGACGTGCACCACACTTCAGAGAGCAACCATGACGAATGGAGGCCAAAAATAGCTCAGACGACGAGCTAGAGTACGCCCCACCAAGGCATAGAGCGCCACGGAACCAGGATGAGGGTTTCGACGAGGTAAGGCCGCAACGCCAATCCCATACAGATTTAAAATTAAAGCCACCTTGTTTCGCAGGAAAAGAAGATCCCGAAGCCTATCTCGAATGGGAGCGTCGCATGGAAAACATCTTCGATTGCTACGAATATTCGGAACGTAGGAAGGTACAATACGCGGCCGCACAGTTTACGGACAACACATTGCTATGGTGGGATCGCGAAGTTTCTGAATGACGCAGAGCACAATACGGCCAAATCACTATGTGGAGAGAACTAAAGTATCTCATGCGTAAAAGGTATGTTCCTAACCATTTCCATAGGGACTTACAACAATTGTACCGGAAGTAGGTGTAGGGTCTGAAGAGCGTAGAGGACTACTACAACGAGTTCGAGCGTATAAGACTTCGCTTGGAACTCAACGAATCCGCGGAGACCATAAAGGCACACTTCATTGGTGGACTTCAAGAACGGATCGCAAGAAAATTGAAACGGCAACCTTACCAAGACATGCACGACTTGCTGCACCTTGCCGTCGAGATTGAGCAACAAATAAAATCCAAGCAAGCCTCAAACAGTAGGCCTCGCCCAACCACACGGTGGAACCCACCACCAAAGCCAATCGAGAGGCCTCGCACGGAAGAACAAGGGCTTGACCCGCGTTCTAAAGTCAAAGCGCCCGAAACCTCCCGGGCCACGCGACCCGACGGTAAAACCTCTAACTCCGTGAATTCGATTAGAACTCGTGACATTATTTGCTTTAAGTGTCAAGGTAGGGGACATATGGCACGAGATTGCATTAGCCCCCGAGTCATGATAATCACCGAGAGCGGTGAGTACGAATCCATGGACGAGGCAGAAGAGGAGGAACTCCGAGACGAGGAGATCGAGTACGGAGACGCAGGAGAGCTTTTGGTCACTCGAAGGGTGCTTAGCGCTCAAATAGAGCCCGAGGAAACCGCCCAACGAGGGACCATCTTTCATACACGGTGTACCGTGAATGGCAAGGTATGTGGTCATATAATCGATAGCGGTTCTTGCACTAACGTTGCTAGCGATTACATGGTGAAAAAGCTAGGACTCGAGACCAAGAAGCACCCGCGGCCCTATCAACTACAATGGCTCGACAACCAGCGTGGAATCAAAGTCACCGAACAAGTCACCGTACCCTTCAGCATAGGACGGTACAAGAACGAGGTTTTGTGTTTTTCTCGAGGAGATACCTGCGGGATTACCACCAATACGAGGCATCGAACATCAGATCGATCTCGTCCCCGGCGTGCCTCTACCAAACCGACCCGCCTACAGAATGAATCCCGAGGAGACCAAGGAGCTTCAAAAGCAAGTGCAAGACCTTATGAGCAAGGGATACATCCGGGAGAGCTTGAGCCCGTGCGCGGTATCGGTTTTATTGGTGCCAAAGAAGGACGGGACGTGGAGGATGTGCGTGGACTACCGGGCCATCAACAACATCAACATCAAGTACCGGCATCCAATCCCCCGCCTCGACGACATGTTGGACGAGTTAAGCGGAGCCACCATCTTCTCCAAAGTCGACCTCAAGAGCGGCTATCACCAAGTCCGCATGCGGGAAGGAGATGAGTGGAAGACGGCCTTCAAGACAAAGCAAGGCCTATACGAGTGGCTCGTGATGCCGTTCGGACTCACTAACGCCCCGAGCACGTTCATGTGGCTCATGAACCAGGTCTTAAGGGCCTAAATCTGTAAATTCGTCGTAGTTTACTTCGATGATATTTTGATTTATAGTAAAAATTTATATGATCATATTGCGCATCTTGAGCAAGTGCTAGAGACCCTCCGAAAGGAAAAGCTCTATGCGAACCTCAAGAAGTGCTCATTTTGCACTAATGAGATTGTTTTCCTAGGCTTCTTTGTAAGTGCGCAGGGTTTGCGAGTAGATTAGGAGAAAATCAAGGCCATACAAGAATGGCCGACGCCGACGAGCGTTACGCACGTAAGGAGTTTCCACGGCCTAGCAAGTTTTTATCGGAGGTTCGTAAGGGACTTCAGCATGCTAGCCGCCCCTCTCACCGCAATAATCATGAAGGACATGCCGTTCGAGTGGGGGCCAGCTCAAGACGAGGCATTCGCAGCGCTCAAGGAGAGACTCACGCACGCACCGGTTCTCGTTCTTCCGGACTTCGACAAAATGTTCGAGATCGAATGCGATGCATCCGGCATTGGAATTGGAGCTGTGCTCATTCAAGAAAAGAGGCCCGTGGCCTACATCAGCGAGAAACTAAGCGGAGCAATGCTCAACTATCCGACGTACGACAAGGAATTCTATGCGCTAGTCCGCGCCTTGGAGACGTGGCAGCACTACCTATTGGCGAAGGAGTTCGTCATACATTCGGATCATGAGACGCTCAAGCATCTCAAAGGGCAAACTACACTCAAACGGAGGCACGCAAAGTGGCTGGAGTTCATCGAGACATTCCCCTACGTCATCAAGTACAAGAAGGGCAAGGACAACATCGTGGCCGATGCACTCTCACGGAGACATGCGCTGATTACCACAATGGAGGCCAAGGCGATGGGATTTGAGCACCTCAAAGAGCTGTACAAGGAGGATCCCGACTTCAAGGAGACCTACGCCGAATGCGAGAGTGGGATGTGCGGACCCTTCTACCGACACGAAGGCTATCTATTCCGCGAACGAAGGCTGTGCATACTGCAAAGCTCCATGCGTGACCTTTTGTTGCAGGAAGCACACGGAGGAGCACTCATGGGACACTTCGGCGTGGAAAAAACGCTCGCCATCATCAAGGAGCACTTCTATTGGCCGTACCTCAAGCACGATGTAGAGCGGCTTTGTGCACGATGTATCACGTGTCACAAGGCCAAATCTCGCTCTCAGCCCCACGGTTTGTATAGTCCTCTAACGATTCCATTTCATCCGTGGACTGACATTTCTATGGACTTTGTTCTCAGTCTACCCAAGATCAAGAACAAAGACTCGATCTTTGTTGTTGTCGACAGGTTTTCCAAGATGGCGCACTTCATACCGTGCGCAAAGGCAAATGACACGACGCATGTAGCTGACCTCTTCTTTAAGGAGGTGGTACGTCTACACAGGATTCCAAGGTCAATCGTGTCCGATCGGGACACGAGGTTCGTGAGCTATTTCTGGAAGACGCTCTGGAGGAAGCTCGGAACAAAGCTCCTATTCTCCACAACGTGTCACCCGCAAACCGACGGCCAAACTGAGGTCGTCAACCGGACCTTAGGGACATTGCTGCGGGCAACGATCGGCAAGAACCTGAGGAATTGGCTCGATTGTCTACCTCACGTGGAGTTCGCGTACAACCGAGCGACGCACTCAGCCACCAAGTGCTCGCCGATTGAATCGGACTATGGCTTCAACCCAATCACGCCATTGGACCTTACCCCGCTGCAACACAACGAGATCGTCAACCTCGACGGAGCAAAGAAAGCAGAAGCAATGAAGAAGCTGCACCAAAGCGTCCGCGACCACATTGTAAGGCGAACCGAGCAATATGCGAGGCAAGCCAACAAACACCGCAAGGACGTCAAGTTCGAGGTTGGAGATTGGGTGTGGCTGCACCTAAGGCAGGAGCGCTTCCCCAACAAACGAAGCTCTAAGCTTGCCCCACGTGGAGACGGCCCTTTCTGCATAATCGAGAAGATCAACGACAACGCCTACCGCGTCGAACTTCCAGGTGAGTATAACGTGTTCTCCACCTTCAAAGTCGCTGACTTGGCTCGTTTTGATGCAGATGAACCTGATTTGAGGGCAAAACCTTCGCAAGGGGGAGGGAATGATGAGGGCATTACAACGACCTACGACCCTAAAGAAGGAGAGGAGCGCGACAAGGATGAGCCGAGCATGGATCACGACGAGGACGAGCCTAGTATAGGCGAGGCAAGCACGGGAGCGGATGGAGAGCTAGGAGAAGATGGATCACACATTGCCATGCCGGTGGTCCATGACAAGCCACTCACGAGATCCCGAGCAAAGAGCCTCCGTACAAGAATCAATGCGTACGTGACTCAAGTGCTTTTCAACCACCGTCAGGAGTTCAACAACAAAGAGGGGGACACAAGCAGCAACTTTCCAAAAACCAAGACCCTCTTCGTCATCAATGAAGTCGAGGAACTCCACCAAATGGTGTCATGAAAAAAGGCAACAACTTGCCATATCTTGGCCGACGCCCAACTTGCCTTAACCGGACATAGCCGTTTGAAATTCAAATTTCAAACCCAACGGCCTTGCCTTTTCCATCGAGATCCATCTTGCCTTTCTTAGCCTTATCCGAATTAAGGCCCAACGGCCATATTGTATTTTCCCTTTCTTGTTCTCTCTCGGTCATGATGTAAACCGAACCATTGTTTTGTTGGAGAATAATCTTGATTCGAATAAAAATTTCTAAGATCTTTTTCAATTCTTGCGAGTTTTCGCCACCTTAGTTCCTCTTGTGCTCTGGGAGTCAAAGACGAACGAGAGACTGTATCGAAGGTCACGTCCATAACCTTCGTGGTGTCCTACGATCCACCCGTCCATCCATCACATGAAGGATCGAGCGAGCGCCCCTCTTGGCCTGTTCCCCTTCGTCCACCTTCCCTACCACCGAGTCTTGGCTAGAGAGTGCCCTTAGGCCTTCTACCAACTCAACCCATTCAATTCTTGCGGCTTAAGCCACGGAGCTTGTATCAAATTTTGGTACCAGAGCCCGGTCCTCGGCCACAAGCGTATCCTCTACCCTCTCTATTTCATTTCGATTTTTGTTTCATTGTTTGATTTCGTTTGCTAAGTGTTGCAGTATTCATAAAATAAAACTTCAAAAAAAGAAAAGAGAATCATGGCCGAAACCGAAGACGTTCCAAACAACACCCTCGCCGAGATACTCCAAACCATGCGAGACATGAATTCCCGTCTCTTGCACCTAGAAGAAGCCCCGAGACGCCCACAAGCCGAGCGTTTCGTCGGACCACGGGAGAACGAACACCTAAGGCCGAGACGTGCACCACACTTCAGAGAGCAACCACGACTAATGGAGGCCGAAGATAGCTCAGACGACGAGCTAGAGTATGCCCCACCTTCCCTACCATCGAGTCTTGGCTAGAGAGTGCCCTTAGGCCTTCTACCAACTCAACCCATTCCATTCCTGCGGCTTAAGTCACGGAGCTTGTATCATTGAATTCCCTGAACTCGTGATAGTATCTAAGACCAATTATCTTGTTAGAACTTCGTTGCATCGTTGTGCAACTCTCGATACCTATGGTGTTTAGTCGTTGAGTCAATCCTTTCATTAGTTTAGTTTAGTTTGCATTTCCATTCTCATTCACTTATTGATTTCACACGTCTTATTCATTAGTTACTAGCTTTAGAGTTGCATAAATTCCTTGTGTTCGACCCTAGTGCTACACGATCCGTATTCTTGCGGAAGTCTTAGTCTAGGTAATTTATTACTTGAGTTAACGCACATCACTTGTCAATACGCCGCTTGCGTTGCGTTTGTTTCTTAGATATTCCTTTGGCTTCATATTTCCTATTTGAGTTTGTCTCTCGTGTTGCACCCCTTTTCCGCTTTTTGTTTTTGTTTTCACGTGATTAGACGACTAAAACAATGAATTCTACGACGGGCTTTAAAATACCATAACTTTGCGTACGAAGCTCCGAATTGCATGATGTTTTCACTTTTTATTCCTCTTTTCGAGATAAGCCATGCTGCGGGTTGCAGAAGGCAGCCCGACCCTGTTTTCGAGCTCAAAATGCTTTATTTAGGTCGATACGATGGATTTTTAGAGCCGGGAGATGCCCTTTTCGAGTTTGTTAGGATACGAATGCAATTTCTTGTCAATGTGCCGCTTGCGTTGCGTTTGTCTCTTAGATATTCCTTTTGCTTCCTATTTCCTATTTGCGTTTGTCTCTCGTGTTGCACCCCTTTTCCGCTTTTTGGAAATACCATAACTTTGCGTACGAAGATCCGAATTACATTATTTTTCACATTTTATTCCTCTTTTTGAGATAAACAATGCTGCAGGTTGCTGGAGGTAGCCCGACCCAATTTTTGAGCTAAACTTGCTTTATTTACGTCGATACGTTTGATTTTTAGAGCCGGGAGATGCCCTTTTCGAGTTTGTTAAGATACGAATGTCATTACTTGTCAATACGCCGCTGGATTTTCAATTGTCTCTCGGATATTCCTTTTGCTTCCTATTTCCTATTTGCGTTTGTCTCTCGTGTTGCACCCCTTTTCCGCTTTTTTTTTTTGTTTTCACGTGATTAGACGACTAAAACAATGAATTGTACGATGGGTTTTGAATTACCATAACTTTGCGTACGAACCTCCGAATTACATGATTTTTTCAGATTTTATTCTTCTTTTCGAGATAAACCATTCTGCGGGTTGGTGATGGCAGCCCGACCCCGTTTTTGAGCTCAAAATGCTTTATTTAGGTCGATACGTTTGATTTTTAGAGCCGGAAGATGCCCTTTCGAGTTTGTTAGGATAGGAATGTCATTTCTTGTCAATACGCCGCTTGCATTGCGTTTGTCTTTCGGATATTCCTTTGGCTTCATATTTCCTATTTGCGTTTGTCTCTCGTGTTGCACCCCTTTTCCGCTTTTGTTTTTGTTTTCACGTGATTAGACGACTAAAACAATGAATTGTACGATGGGCTTTGAAATACCATAACTTTGCGTACGAAGCTCCGAATTACATGATTTGTTTCACATTTTATTCTTCTTTTCGAGATCAACCATGCCGCGGGTTGCTGATGGCAGCCCGACCCCGTTTTCGAGCTCAAAATTCTTTATTTAGGTCGATACGATGGATTTTTAGAGCCGGAAGATGCCCTTTTCGAGTTTGTTAGGATACTAATGTCATTTCTTTTCAATACGCCGCTTGCGTTGCGTTTGTCTCTTGGATATTCCCTTTGCTTCCTATTTCCTATTTGTGTTTCTCTCTCATGTTGCACCCCTTTCCCGCTTTTTGTTTTTGTTTTAACGTTATTAGACGACTAAAACAATGAATTATACGACGCACTTTGAAATACCATAACTTTGCGTACGAAGCTCCGAATTACATTATTTGTTTCACATTTTATTCCTCTTTTCGAGATAAACCATGCCATAGGTTGCTGAAGGCAGCCCGAGCCCGTTTTTGGGCTCAAAAGGCTTTACTTAGGTCGATACGATGGATTTTTAGAGTCGGAACATTCCCTTTTCGAGTTTGTTAGGATACGAATGTCATTTTTTGGCAATACGCTGGTTGCGTTGTGTTTGTCTCTCGGATATTCCTTTTGCTTCCTTTTCCTATTTGCGTTTGTCTCTTGTGTTGCACCCCTTTTCCTCTTTTTGTTTTTGTTTTCACAAGTTTAGATGACTAAAACAATCAATTGTACGTCGGGCTTTGAAATACCATAACTTTGCGTATGAAGCTCCGAATTACATGATTTTTTTCACAGTTTATTCCTCTTTTTGAGCCGCGGGTTGCTGAAGGCAGCCCAACCCCGTTTTCTAGCTCAAAATGCTTTATTTAGGTCGATACGTTTGATTTTTAGAGCCGGGAGATGCCGTTTCCGATTTTGTTAGGATACAAATGTCATTTCTTGTAAAAACGCCTATTGCGTTGCGTTTGTCTCTCGGATATTCCTTTTGCTTCCTATTTCCTATTTGCGTTTGTCTCTCGTGTTGCACCCCTTTTCTGCTTTTTGTTTTTGTTTTCACGTGATTAGACGACTAAGACAATGAATTTTACGGCGGGCTTTGAAATACCATAACTTTGCGTACAAATCTCCGAATTACATGATTTTTTTCACATCGTATTCCTCTTTTTGAGATAAACGATGCCGCGGGTTGCTGATGGAAGCTCGACCCCATTTTCAAGCTCAAAATGCTTTATTTACATCGATACATTTGATTTTTGGAGCCGGGAGATGCCATTTTTGCATTTGTTAGGAGCCGAGAGATGCTCTTTTCGAGTTTGTTAGGATACAAATGTCATTTCTTGTCAATACGCCGCTTGCGTTGCGTTTGTCTCTCGGATATTCTGTTTGCTTCCTATTTCCTATTTGCATTTGTCTCTCGTGTTGCACCCCTTTTCCGCTTTTTGTTTTTGTTTTCACGTGATTAGACGACTAAAACAATGAATTGTACGACGGGCTTTGAAATACCATAACTTTGCGTACGAAGTTCCGAATTGCATGATCTTTTCACATTTTATTCCTCTTTTCGAGATAAACCATGCTGCGGGTTGCTGAAGGCAGCCCGACCCCGTTTTCAAGCTCATAATGCTTTATTTAGGTCGATACGTTGGATTTTTAAAGCTGGAAGATGCCCTTTTCGAGTTTGTTAGGATACGAATGTCATTTCTTTTCAATACGTCGCTTGCGTTGCATTTGTCTCTCGAATATTCCTTTTGCTTCCTCTTTCATATTTGCGTTTGTCTCTCGTGTTGCACCCCTTTTCCGCTTTTTGTTTTTGTTTTCACGTGATTAGACGACTAAAACAATGAATTGTACGACGGGCTATGAAATACCATAACTTTGCGTATGAAGCTCAGAATTGCATGATTTTTTCACATTTTATTCCTCTTTTCGAGATAAACCATGCCGCGGGTTGCTGAAGGCAGCCCGACCCCGTTTTCAAGCTCATAATGCTTTATTTAGGTCGATACGATGGATTTTTAAAGCTGGAAGATGCCCTTTTTTAGTTTGTTAGGATACGAATGTCATTTCTTGTCAGTATGTTGGTTGCGTTGCGTTTTGTCTCTCGGATATTCCTTTTCCTTCTGATCATCTCGTTTTCATACGTATTTCTTGCACGATTTAAGAGACGTTTTTTATATATATGTGTTGCTTTATGTATTATTTTGTATCTGCTTTACTTGTTTTCGTGTTTTCATGTTATTGCAGGTTTTTACGCGTATTTGGATCATTTTGGAGCTAAAGGAACATGCATGGAGCTAAGGAGCAACTTCGGGGATCATCACGGGACAAACGGGACGAGATTCAACATGAAGAGCCTCCACCCGGTCGGGCACAATTCATGCACGATCGGGCAAACGCCCAATTTTGTGCACAATTCATGCACGACTCGGGCATGAATATGCCCGACCAATTGCCTTATACCCGACCGGGCGCACACCATGCCCGATCAGGCACCCCTTGCAGCCACACGACCTGCACGATCCACCCTAGCCGTACCCGAGCGGGTACAACGACCGCTCGAGCGGGTCGGGCCCGTATCTGCTTATTAAGTTAAGTAAAATTAACTTAAAACAAGGGGAAGTCGGTGGGGAGATTAAGGCAACATCTAGACCGACTTAAAGTGCATAAAAGGAGGTAGAGGACGACATTAGAAGACACCTTTTGGATTCAGTTCGTGATTGGAGAAGACTCTTGCGAGGAGGCAAGCTAGGAGCATTGGAGATCAACCCGACACTTCGGTTTCGCTTGGTTTTCATGTTCCTTAGACTTTCTACTTTGTTTATGTTTGTTTACAGACGCATGAGCGAGTAGTTTGTTTGTTCTAGGAGAAGGGATTAGCCCTTGGCTATCCCAGAATCACTTTCTATTTATCTTTGAATGCATCTTCCCGTTTTGGTTTATCTATTCTTTATCTGAGCGCTTAATTTACTTGAGTTTGCGACGGCCGCGTAGATGCATGTGTTAGGGATTAGGAGAAGGACCGAAAGGAGAATTCTAGTCCTAGAAGATCAGGTTTAGAACAACCGAGGTTAGGCCAAGAAAATAGGGTAGCAACGGTTGAGGGTAATCTCGATATTTAAAATGCTTTGTGTGATTTAGGAGCAAGCGTGAGTATCATGCCACACTCAGTTTTTAAGCGGATGGACTTCGGGAGTCTGAAACCTACAAAGATGTCTATACGCCTCGCGGATCGTACGGTAAGACATCCGGTGGGAATCGTTGAAAACGTTCCCACCTTGGTAGGTAAGCTTTGTATTCTCACTGATTTTGTTGTACTTGACATAACGGAAGACGCTAGAACACCTATTATTCTTGGTAGACCGTTCTTAGCTACTGCAGGTGCTTTGATAGACGTACAACATGGAAAGCTGTCCTTACGTGTCGGAGATGAGATGATCGAATTCAACCTGTCCAGCCCCATGAATGAATCCTCATTCAAGGAGTCTTGCTTTACAGTTGATTCGCTGGACGAGTTCGCAAAAGACACGCCTGATCGCGTAAGTGCTTCCGATTCTCTCTTACGGTATTTGACACGAGTTTGCGACAATGCAGGATTTGCGAACGAAGGAGCTGAGATGTACACGAAGTTCATGAGTGCCATTGCAGCACTAGGAGACGACCCACGTGAGGAGATACCACGTGATATGCATGCTGGTTTCACAGCGGAGAAAACGTCCGAACTTGAGCCCGACCCTCCACTGTATTCTTCTCGGTATGAGTATGTTGAACGTGATAAGATATATCTTGCTGTTTTGAATGCTAACTTGAGTGCAGATGAGATGAGAAGGCAACCCACACACGTGAAGAAGCATAGAAGAGTCAGCTCTTGAATGTGTATGCACGGAAATTATACGGAAGACAGCCACGAACCTTCACCTGAAACTCAAAGGAGGCTGCACCCGCACTTGCACGAGGTATGAGAAGTCTTCACACATGGAGACGTGGAACTATGGAGTGATGCGGGTGACATCAAAGCCAACAATGGACAGCGGTTAAAGCTCTACCAAGCCGCTCAACCGATCGAAAGTGGAAACTCCATTTCCCTTTCCGATCCACCCATCGCGCACGCATGAGGAATGGAGACGTCAAAGCTTAATGACGTTAAATAAGCACTTTCTGGGAGGCAACCCAGCTGTTTGCTTTTAATTTCCTTAGTTTTTAGGTTAAGACTCGGTTATTTATTTTGATCTAAAAAAACACCACAAACGTGCTTCACTTCCTTTATCCTCCATCGGAGCTTCACGTCGAGGACGCCGTACAATTCAAGTCTGGGGGAACAGCTCACGTTTGTCAGGTGATTTCGTTTCATTTTCTTTTGACTTTTTAGTTTTTGGTTATTTTTGCGAGTTTTAGTTTGTTTTTATTTTCATGAGTCAGAGTCGTCCCAAGGCACTTGTCCGGTGTCACGTTTTGAGATGAACCCTGAACTTAGGATGCTTAAGAAGTTGACCTTTTCCATGAGACTTTGCATGATTGAGCTAGTTTTCCTAAGCGTTAGAGCTTATTAGCCGGCTGAAAAACAATAGGTCGTAGTTCTTGGGAATCCTAGTGTTTCTTGTGGGGAGGTTTAGACAAGGTTACTAGGCTAGTTTATCATTTATTCTTTTTACCCAGATGGTCATACTTCGTGTAGACGATGCTTCACTTCTGTTATATTGAGGATTATTGGATCATATAAAATCGAGCTTATTTTGCAGATTAAAAGCGCACACTAACATTCCGCTGTCGATAGAAATAATGCCTAAAAAGCATGATAAAAAATCGATATGAGTGCATCGACCTTGTTACTCCTTCGATGGCTCGGGTCTAAGTGGTGGGTCGGCGATCATCTTTCTACGTCCTAAGGGCATGGCACAAAAAGCCGCCTACTCCGCTGCGCTCTTACAGGAGATGCATGAGTATACCGTCATCGGTAGTCTCGGTCTAAGTAGAGGCTGGATCCCTTCAAATCCGACGTCCTAGAAGTCTAGTGTGTATGCAAAGAAAAAAAAGTAAAAAGAGAAAAAGAAGAATAAAAAACAAAAGAAAAAGATGTCATCAAAAGAAAATAAAAAGAGAAAGAAAAAATAAAAAGAAAAGAAAAAGAAAGAAAGAAGCTCGGAAAGAAAGAGACAAGTATCCTCGGTTGATCTAGGTTTAGCATTGTCTGAAGTCTTGTCTGGTGGAGGGAGTTACGGTAGCATGTCTAGTTTCCTTTGATTTACTTTCTCATTGGTAACCGTGGTGGACCTATGATTAAGACTGAAAACTCGATTAGGCCGAATTTGCTCTCGACATGCTAGTTGATCGGTTAGGGTTCGCTTTAGCGGTATTTCTAGGAGAAGGGGAATTCTCGT
>JAXIOL010000019.1:323665-343415 GCA_036759665.1 Gynandropsis gynandra | reverse complement strand
CTGCAGTTTTCCTTTTCCGAGTTTTTCCATCTCTTGTTTTTCCATTCTTATGTAATTGTCAACGTTTCCTCTTTATTTTCCAGCCATGTAGCTGCTCTTCCTCTTCTTTAAACATATTTTCATTTGGTTTAAGTAGCCAACACGTTCCTTTTCTTGTTTTGCTAAATTTCCTTTTCACTAGTTTCCATTTTTACGGTTTCTATTTTCTTCATCTGCTTGTATTTCCTTTTCCTCTTGTTCATCAACCATTTCCTTTTCCTTTTTCCTCTTTGCTTTGCTGCCTTCTTTATTCTTCTTGCATTTCCATTAATTTTTCTATCAGTCATTTCCATTTTCTATCTTTGACGATTGGTGTTTCCAATTCAAGTGTAGGCGGCAATCTTTCCATTTTTGTGTAGGCGGTTGGAAGTTTACATTTTGTTCTAGCAACTTGCTCCTATTTTATAGAAACCATGTTTCCTTTTCGTGTTCCAACCGTGATCTTCTTACTTTTATTCTAGCAACCGAAATTTTCCATTTTTGCTCCAACAACCGAAAGTTTCCATTTTTGTAAGCGGCCATTGTTTCCCTTTTTTCGTAAGCGGCCATTGCTTCCATTTCTCTTCTCCGCTTTATGATTCTTTAGATGCTGACCGTGCATAGCTGATAGGAGAGTGATTTTTCTTAGTTTTGCTTCTTTTACTCGTGTTTGTATCCCGATATCTCCATTCACCGCGCGGGTAGTGGCTATTCCTTGCCAATTCTCGTCCCGTTTCTTTCGTGATGATCCTCGATGTTGGTACTTTGTCTCGTGCACGTCCTTTAGCTCCAAAATGAACCGAATATGCATAAAAACCTGTAAGAACATGAAAACACGAAAACAAGTAAAACGGATACGGAATCATACGTAAAGCATCACATATATATCATAAACAACTCTAAAATCGTGCAAGAAATTCGTATGAAAATGAGATGATCAAAATCCCCCAGACTTGAATGTTTGCTTGTCCCTAAGCAAACGTAAATGTGGAACATGTGGGGTATACAAAATATGAGAATTCCCCTTTCTCCTAGAAATACCGCTAAAGCGAACCTAACCGATCAACTAGCACGTCGAGAGCTAATTCGGCCTAATTAAGTTTTCATTCTTCATCCTAGGTTCACCAAGGATACCCATGAGAAATTAAATCAAAGGAAAACTAGACAAGCCACGTAACTCTCTCCACCAAACAAGACTTCAGACAATGCTAAGCCTAGAACAACCGAGGATAATTGTTTCTTTTCCGAGCTTCTTTCTTTCTTTATTCCTCTTTTCTTTCTTTCTCTTTTTTTCTTTCTGTTTATTTTCTTTTTCTTTCCTTTTTTTTCTTCGCATACACACTAGGCTTCTACGAGGTCGGATTTGAAGGGATCCAGCCTCTACTTAGACCCAGACTACCGATGACGGTATACTCATGCATCTCGTTCAAGAGTGCAACGGAGTAGGCGACGTTTTATTTGTGTCATGCCCTTAGGACGTAGAAAGATGATCGCCAACCCACCACTTAGACCCGATCCATCAAAAGAGTATCAAATATCGATTTTTTATCATGCTTTTTAGGCATTATTTCTATCGATAGCGGAGTGTTAGTGTGCGCTCTTAATCTGCAAAATAAGCTCGATTCTATATGATCCAATAATCCTCAATAGAACAGAAGTAAAGCATCGTCTACACGAAGTATGGCCATTTGGATAGAGAGAATAAACGATAAACTAGCCCAACAACCTCGTCTAAACCCCCCACAAGCAACACTAGGATTTCCAAAGAACTAGGACCTATTGTTTCTCAGCCGACTAATAAGCTCTAACGCTTAGGGAAAACCTAGCTCAAACATGCGAAATCTCACGAAAAAGGCCAACTTCTTAAGCATCCTAGGTTCAGGGTTCATCTCAAAACGTGGCACCGGAAAAGTGCCTGGGACGACTCTGACTGACGAAAACAAAAAAAACTATAAACTACAAAATAACCTAAAAACAACAAAATCAAAAGGAAAATGAAGAAAAATGAAACGAAATCACCTGACAAACGTGAGCTGCTCCCCCAGACTTGAATTGAAAGGCGTCCTCGACGTGAAGCTTCGATGGAGGGTAAGGGAAGTGAAGCAAGTTTGTGGTGGTTTTTTTGTGTTTTTCTGTTTTTTAAACGAAAACGAATAACCGAGACTCAAACTAAAAACTAACAAAAATATAAGCAAACACCATAGGTATCAAGAGTTGCACAACGATGTAACGAAGTTCTAACGAGATAATTGGTCTCAGATACTATCACGAGTTCACGGAATTCAAGCTCTCCTATAGGAACTGACTGGCGTAGACTTGTCCACTATCTAGCATGCATATACAAATATATCTATTGCGCATCTTACATGCATAGACGCATTACGACTGCTAGCATAATCCCTAGATTCAATCGATTGACCTGGCGTAGATTCTAAACCGATTAAACCCAAAATCATGGCTAAGTTTCAAAGTCTAATGCCATGGCGTAGATTTATTAGACTTCTAACATCATCAATCAAGTGGCGTACAAGCATGAAAGCATTAAGATCCACCATTCATTAAGCACAAGACTTCATTACATGTTGGCAATACTCTCTATCCTATGGCAATAGATCTACTTGGACATGAACTTAGGAAACGAACCATAAAAGAAATCTAAATTCAACATAGAAAGAGAATAAGAATGCTCCCTATTCATCAACCGATGTCTTCAATAGATCCTCCATGCTTCGGATCCCTTGTTTCGTCCTTCTCGATCCTTCCAAGTGTGTCTTCTATGTCTCTGAATCGTCTCTGAGTCGTCCCCCCTCTTTTCTGATACTTGGTTCGAAAAAGTTTTCAATTTTTGCTCAACCACCAAAAGTTTCCATTTTTTTAAGCGGCCATTGTTTCCATTTTTTTAAGCAGCCATTGCTTCCATTTCTCTTCTCCGCTTTTATGATTCTTTGGATGCTGACCGTGCATAGCTGATAGGAGAGTGATTTTGCTTAGTTTTGCTTCATTTACTAATGTTTGTATTCCGATATCTCCATTCACCGCGCGGGTAGTGGCTATTCCTTGCCAATTCTCGTCCCGTGTGTCCCGTGATGATCCTCGATGTTGGTACATTGTCTCGTGCACGTTCTTTAGCTCCGAAATGAACCGAATATGCATAAAACCTGTAAGAACATGAAAACACGAAAACAAGTAAAGCGGATACAGAATCATACGCAAAGCATCTCATATATATCATAAACATCTCTAAAATCGTGCAAGAAATACGTATGAAAACGAGATGATCACGTATCAACCTAAATAAAAGATTTTGAGCTCGAAAACAGGGTCCAGCTGCCTTCAGCAACCCGCAACATCGTTTATCTTGAAAAGAGGAATAAAATGTGAAAATCATATAATTCAGAGTTGTGTACGCAAAGTTATCGTATTTCAAAGCATGTCGTATAATTCATTGTTATAGTCGTCTAATTAGGTGAAAACAAAAACAAAAAGCGGAAAAGGGGTTGCACCACGAGAGACAAACGTAAATAGGAAACAGGAAGCAAAAGGAATATCCAAGAGAAAAACGTAACGCAAGCGGTGTATTGACAATAAATTACATTTGTATCCTAAGTAACTCCCGGCTCTAAAAAGCCGACGTATCGAATAATATATGAAAACAATCATGTAATTCGGAGCTTCATACGCAAAGTTATGCTATTTCAGAGCCGTCGTACAATTCAATGTTGTAGCCCTCCAGTCACGTGAAAACAAAAACAAAAAGAGGAAAAGGGGTGCAACACGGGATACAAATGCGAATAGGAAATAGGAAGCAAAAGGAATATCCGAGAGACAAACCCAACGCAAGCGGCGTATTGACAAGAAATGACATTCGTATCCTAAGAAACTCGAAAAGGGCATCTCCTTGCTCTAAAAGTCCAACATATCGACATAAATTAAGGATTTTGAACTTGATAATGGGGTCCGGCTGCCTTCAGCAACCAGCGACATGATTTATCTCATAAAGAGGAGTAAAATGTGAAAAAAAATCATGTAATTCAAAGCTTCGTATAATTCATTGTTGTAGTCGTCTAATCACGTGAAATAAAAAACAAAAAAGAGAAAAGGGGTGCAACACAAGTTAGACAAACGCAAATAGGAAATAGGAAACAAAATGAATATCCGAGAGACAAACGCAACGCAAGCGGCGTATTGACAAGAAATGACATTCGTATCCTAAGAAACTCGAAAAGGGCATCTCTCGGCTCAAGAAATCCAACTTACCGAGTTAAATAAAGAATTTTGAGCTTGAAACCGGGGTCAGGCTGCCTTTAGCAACCCATGGCATCGTTTATCTCAAAAAGAGGAATAAAATATGGAAAAATCATGTAATTCGGAGCTTCATACGCAAAGTTATGGTATTTCAAAGCCCGTCGTAAAATTTAATGTTGTAGTCGTCTAGTCACGTTTAAACAAAAACAAAAAGCGGAAAAGGGGTGCAACACGAGATACAAACGCAAATAGGAAATATGAAGCAAAAGGAATATACGAGAGACAAACGCAACACAAGCAGCGTATTGACAAGAAATGACATTCGTATCCTAAGAAACTTGGAAAGGGCATCTCCCGGCTCTAAAGATCCAATGTATCCACCTAAATAAAGGATTTTAGCTCAAAAACGGGGTCAGGTTGCCTTCAGCATCCCGCGACATCGTTTATCTCGAAAAGAGGAATAAAAATGTGAAAAAATCATATAATTTGGAGCTTTGTACGCAAAGTTATTGTATTTAGAAGCCTATTGTATAATTCATTGTTGTAGGTGTCTAATCACGTGAAAACAAAAACAAAGAGCGGAAAAGGGCTTGCACCACGAGAGACAGACGCAAATAAGAAATAGGAAGCAAAAAGAATATCCGAGAGACAAACGTATCGCAAGCGGCGTATTGACAAGAAATGAAATTTGTATCCTAAGAAACTCAAAAAGGGCATCTCCCGGCTCTAAAAATCCAATGTATTGACCTAAATAGATGATTTTGAGCTCTAAAACAGGTTCGAGCTACGTTAAGCAACCCACGACATCATTTATCTCAAAAAGAGGAATAAAATGTGAAAGAAAATCAGGTAATTCGGAACTTTGTACACAAAGTTATGGTATTTCAAAGCCCGTCGTATAATTCATTGTTGTAGTCGTCTAATCACGTGAAACCAAATACAAAACGCGAAAAAGGGGTGCAACACGAGAGACAAACACAAATAGGAAATAGGAAGCAAAAGGAATATCCGAGAGGCAAACGCAAAGCAAGCGGCGTATTGACAAGAAATAACATTCATATCCTAAGAAACTCAAAATGAAATGTGAAAAAAATGTAATTCGGAGCTTCCTACGCAAAGTTATGGTATTTAAAATCCAGTCGTACAATTCATTGTTATATTGTCTAATGACGTGAAAAAAAAAACAAAAAGCCAAAAAGGGGTGCAACACGAGAGACAAACGCAAATAGGAAATAGGAAGCAAAATGAATATCCGAGAGACAAACGCAACGCAAGAGGCGTATAGAAAGGAAATGACATTTGTGTCCTAAGAAACTCAAAAAGGGCATCTCCCGGCTCTAAAAATCCAACTTATTGACCTGAATAAAGGATTTTGAGCTCGAAAACGGGGTCGGGCTGCCTTCAGCATCCCGCGGCATCATTTATCTCAAAAAGAGGAATAAAATGTGAAAAAAAAGAGATTCGTATGCAAAGTTAGGGTATTTTAAACCAGCCGTACAATTCATTGGTGTATCTCTAATCTCGTGAAAACAAAAATAAACTGCCGTAAAGGGGTGCAACACGAAAGACAAACAGAAATAGGAAATACGAAGCCAAAGGAACATCCGAGAGACAAACACAACACAAGCGGCGTATTAACAAGAAATGACATTCTTATCCTAAGAAACTCGAAAAGGGCATCTCCCGGCTCTACAAATCCAACGTATCGACCTAAATAAAGTATTTTGAGCTTGAAAACGGGGTCGGGTTGCCTTCAGCATCCCAGGGCAACGTTTATCTCGAAAAGAGGAATAGAATGTGAAAAAAAAGTCATGTCATTCGGAGCTTCATACGCAAAGTTATTGTATTTCAAAGCCAGTAGTACAATTCATTGTTGTAGTCGTCTAATCACGAGAAAACAAAAACGAAGAGCGGAAAAAGGTGTGCAACACGAGAGACAAACACGAATAGGAAATTGCAAGCAAAAGGAATATTTGAGAGACAAAGGCAACGGAAGCGGCGTATTGACAAGAAATGACATTCGTATCCTCAGATACTCGAAAAGGGCATCTTCGAGCTTTAAAAATCCAATGTATCGACCTAAATAAAAGATTTTGAGCTCGAAAACGGGGTCGGGTTGTCTTCAGCATCCCGCGGCATCGTTTATCTTGAAATGAGGAATGAAATATGAAAACAATCATGTAATTCAGATCTTCGTACGAAATGTTATGGTTTTTCAAAGCCCGTCGTACAATTCGTTGTTGTCTCGTCTAATCATCTGAAAACAAAAACAAAAAGCGGAAAAGGAGTGCAACACGAGAGACAAACGCAAATACGAAATAGGAAACAAAAGGAATATCCGGGAGACAAACGCAACGCAAGAGGCGTATTGAAAGGAAATAACATCCATATCCTAAGAAACTCGAAAAGGGCATCCTCGGGCTCTAAAAATCAAACGTATCTACCGAAATATAGGATTTTGAGCTTGAAAACCGGGTCGGGCTGCCTTTAGCATCCCATTGCATCGTTTATCTTGAAAAGAGGAATAAAATGTGAAAAAATCATGTAATTCGGAGCTTCATACGCTAAATAAAGTAACACAAGAGAATACTAAATTCGACATAGATAGAGAATAAGATTGCTCCCTATTCATCAACCGATGTCTTCAATAGATCCTCCTTGCTCCCGATCCTTTGTTCAGTCCTTTCTTCCTTTCTCAATCTGCCCTAATGTCTCTCAATTATCTCCTTTCGAATCTGGTTCGGATCCCCTTTTTCCAGATCTCCATTCTCATTAATTGGCCGTTCTAAAACTTAGGAGTTGGTTGAGAAAAATGGGGACCCGAGCGGGCACAGCTTCTACCCGCTCATGCAGGCCTTATGCACGGTCGTGTACACTCATCTAGCCCGAGCGGGTAAACCTACGGCGAAATTTTGCAACAATTAGGGCTCGAGCGGGCACTCCTTTTCCACCCGAGCGGGCACACCTTCCCGATCGTGTTTCTCAAGTGCCCGAATCGTGCAAAGCTACGGGGGTCTTTTGCCTCAATGCCCTAGCGGGCACACCTTCATGCTCGAGCGTGCAGGTCTTGATTTGTTGTTTCTGCTCCTTTCGCTCGGTGTTTGAGTGTTCACTTCAATCCATGGCCTTGCACAAGTTGAACCTTGTCATTCAACTACGTTTTCGGTGTTAAATTGCCGTAATCTCTCGTGTTTCTCCTCATGTCTTTGTTTCCTATACAAAATACGAAATGTAGATGAAGTCCTTGAATAAACTCGATAAATGTGTGAAATCTAAGTAATCTACTCAATAAACTCGATAAATGCGTGAAATCTAAGTAATCTACTCAAAACTAAACCTAAGAACCACGTAAATACTACAACGGATTACGTGTTATCAAACTCCCCCAGACTTAACCTTTTGCTCGTCCTCGAGCAAATCTGGAGTCGAGTACTTGAAGAGCTAAACAACAATGGATACTAGCACAAATACCTCGAAGGATTAGCTATTATGCAAAACAATGCATCACATGAACGCAAGCCTAAGCGTACCTAGTTCAGACTTCTATCAACCGAAAGTCTCGAACCATGCAATCCTACCAATGACCTAAGTCTAATCCGTACTCCTAAACAACGTCCAAGCGATCTCCATACCAACTCTCCTAAGCTTGAGATATCATTAAACTCATATTCTCTTTCTTATTCTTTTTTTTCTTTTTCTTTTTTATAGATCCATGCTTGGTTCCTAGGACGTCGAAGTCGAAGAGGGATGGCTTTCTACTTAGACCCAGGCTGCCTATGGCACACTCATAAGGTCTCGTAACCTTAGCTGAGTGAAGAGATGCGTCATTGAAGAATATTTTTCTGTTTTTTTTTTATTTTACTTCTTTTTTTATGAAGAATACGCATCACTCTAACCCTTAGGACGTAGAATAGCGCCTCAACCCACCACTTAGACCCGAACCATCGATCACGATGTACTCATGTCAATGAAAACCTAAAATAGTTAAGACCTATCCAAGGAAAAAAAAAATGATCTATGAACGGTAAAATATATCAAATAACCAACGATCAATCGGTATACACAGAGATATGATACTTGGTACTGAAACCTAGGAGGTGAATGTAACTATAGGTCATGGTTTCACGCACAACTACTCAACTAATCGGAATCAAAAAGACTTCTAAGCAAACCTAGACTATTGTTTACGATTCGACAAAGTCGCACATAATGACTAAAGTTCGAAAATTCATACTAGGTATCCATCCGTTAATTCCTAAAAACAAAAATCAACATCTAATCCTAATCATCTAATCCTAATCACATGCATGATACTCGACGAGTACTCCCCCCAAACTTGAATGAAACACCGTCCCGGTGTTCAAGACCTAAGAGAATCTCGCATACCAAACAACGGGAAAAAAATAAGGGTTAGAACGTGTGCACCTTGTGTATCTTGCAATCCCGAGTTTGCGTCCGGACGTTGTATGCGTCTCCTCCTCAAGGATGATATCGACGTTGAAAAACCTGTAAAACAGAATCACACAATCCAAAAGAAGGAATACTATCCACCGAGTAAATCAATGTCAATAGAAAAAGAATAGGTCCGAAAACGAAATAAAAAGAAAATGCAAAAGTCGGGTTGCCTCCCGATAAGCGCTTGTTTAAGGTCTCGAGCTTGATGATCATCTCGTTTTCATACGTATTTCTTGCACGATTTAGGAGACGTTTTCGATACATATGTGATGTTTTACGTATGATTCCGTATCCGTTTTACTTGCTTTCGTGCTTTTCATGTTCTTACAGGTTTTTACGCGTATTTGGACCATTTTGGAGCTAAAGGAGCATGCACGGAGCTAAGGAACACTTCGGGGATCATCACGGGACAAACGGGACGAGATTGAGCATGGAAAAGCCTCACCCGGTCGGGCACAACCCTTGCACGATCGGGCAAAACCTACGGCCTGCCTAGCACCCGAGCGGGCACATACCCAGCACCCGAGCGGGCGTTCAACCCCAGCCAGCAGCCACGCGAGTTACCCTAGCCGCACCCGAGCGGGTACACTCATTACCCGAGCGGGTAGCGGCCCGAAACCTCCCAAAACTTAAGTAAACTTAACTTAAAACATAAGGGAACTCGTGGGGCAAATTAGGCGAGTAGTTTGTTTGTTCTAGGAGAAGGGATTAGCCCTTGGCTATCCCGAGACCGCTTTTGATCTATTTTGAATGCATCTTCCCGTTTTAGTTCATCTATTCTTTATCTGAGTTCTTTAATTTACTTGTGTTTACAAAGGCCACGTAAATGCATGTGTTAGAGGTTAGGAGAAGGACCGAAAGGAGAATTCTAGTCTTGGAAGGTCAGGTTTAGAACAACCGAGGTTAGGCCACGAAAGTAGGGTAGCAACGGTTGAGGGTGAACGGGCGAATCACAGAGTTTATGGGTTTAGTTCATGTTGTCAGCCACGAAAGTAGGGGGCAGCTTGTCTAGATCACGTGTCTATGCCTTGAGAGAGGGTAGATATCATGTTAGGATCGTCCGCCTTAGATAGCTTTAATTGGGATTGCATGATAGATAGGTTGATCGTGTGTTTCGGTAGTCTTGTGGTGAAACCGGTTTCCTAGGACGCTTGTCTTATCGTTAGAACCCAAGTAGTTTTAGTTTACTTTCAGTATTTTATTCTTCATCACCACTCTTTCGTTAGCAAGTTTGATTCGTAGTTCGGGTTTAGGTAGCATTGCGTAGTCTCTGTGGGATCGACACCTAAAATACTACACACGTGTCGTGCACTTGCGGGTAGATTAGGTTATATTTAACTCTGATACGCATCACTTGACCGAATGCAACCCATTAGGTGGACGTCCTCGACGCCGTCGTGTGCGTAGCGTCTCGCGTGCAATATGTGCTCGATAGGGTGTAGCACGCAGATCGGTTGAGTTACTTGCACGATCAGTCATGTCTTCCCTAAGATTGGTCATGATATTCTCTAAGTCGGGCGCTAGATCGTGCTGTCCAAAAATTCTGGTCGAGCTGTCCATAAGTACGGTTGTGTACTCCATGAAACCGGTTAGGCGTTCGTCGCTTGTTTCCTTCAGTGTCTCCAGAGATTTTTGGTGCGTGAGCCTTTGTGGTGAAGGCTTCATCTTCACCTTGGGTGCCTTGTCAACGTCCCAATTGTGTGCTGGACATTTGGTGTAGCTTCGCGGCATCTCGGGGTCGTTTATGTACTGAATTGCACATTTAGCTCGTGTTGTGCGGAAGTCTTGGTCGGGGGATTCCTCCTTCTCTTTGTTGTCAAGCAGCTCATTTGGTACTTTGTAATATCCTTCTTCAGCTGCTATGAGATTCATATCTAAGGAATCCGTATTCGGAAATTCCTCAGAAACTTCCTCGGCTAAATTCTCAAAGATGCCGTCGGGGAACACAAAATCGATAACGCACTGTTGCTCAAGTGTGTCCACTAAGCTGAACTCTACTTCCATCATGGGTTTCTTCATATGCTTATCAATGTCTGTAGCCTTATCCACTCCCATGTTAGATTCATCTCCTTTGTCAATTATTGAGGGACTTGGCTGATCTACCGTCTTCATGCGTTGACGTTGCATGAATGGCAGTGGAGGTGGCCTCGGATCTGGTTTTACGTACTTTGGTTTTGGTTCCTCCTCAAGCTTCTCCTTAAGCTCGTTGACAGCCGTTTCAGCTAAAGGATCTGTTTCTAAACTTCCCGATAGAACCTCTTGTGGTTGTAATCCCCCTTGTGCAAATCGTGCAACTTGTATCTCGAATTGTCTAAGAGTAGTTTGAAGGCTCTCTAGCTGCTTATTGATGTTCTCTTGAATCCTCACCAAGTTACTCTGACTTTGATGAATTTCCGTAATCGTATTAGCTTGGGTCTCTTGGATTTGGAGGATATGAGTTAACAAGGCGTCGAAATCGGGGGTTGCATCGGATTGGTTTGGCTGTGATTGCGATGCACATCGCTGATAGTGTTGAGTTTGGGGCTGCGTCCATGGCTGAAAGCTCCCCAATTGATGTTGTGCATTGAGCATACTATCGGTGTTCCTATACGGGAGATTTGTGTGAGTGCTCCATCCATTATTGTATGCATTCCCGAAAGGCTGATCGTAACTCTCGTAGATCTCTTCTTCATACCCCCAAACTTCTTGTTCCCATGATTGCTCCGAGTAATGTGGATGGTATGAGTTAGACAGCATATGACGAAGTTCGGAGAGTTGATCTTTTACCCAAGCTATATTAGTATCCAAAGACTTCACGTTGTTCATGTTACCTCGCAAAAGAAAGAACACAAAATTCGATTAAGCTCCGACAGGTAAAATTTTTTATTTATTTTTTTTGACTCAATAAGAAAGAAAACAAAAAACAAATGAAGACTCCGGAAAGGACTGTGTCTTAGTTCAAAAGTATCCTAACTCTAAAATCGTAATCAACTCCCCGGCAACGGCGCCAAACATTTGATGTGCGTTAACTCAAGTAATAAATTACCTAGATCTAACGCTTCCGCAAGAATACGGATCGTATAGTAACTAGGGTCGAACACAAGGAATTGATGCAACTCTAAAGTTATTAGACAAACTGATTAGACGTGCAAATTGAGTAATGGTAGGATTGGGAATGAACTAAGCTAAATTAATTGACGAGATAAACTTATGACTAAGCACCATAGGTATCGAGAGTTGCACAACGATGTAACGAAGTTCTAACAAGATAATTGGTCTTAGATACTATCACGAGTTCAGGGAATTCAAGCTCTCCTATAGGAACTGACTGGCGTAGACTTGTCCACTATCTAGCATGCGTATACAATTATATCTATTGCACATCTCACAAACATAGACACATTAAGACCGCTATCCTAATCCCTAGATTCAATCGATTGACCTGGCGTAGATTCTAAACCGATTAAACCCTAAATCATGCCTAGGTTCCAAAGTCTAATCCCCTGGCATAGATTCATTAGACTTCTAATATCATCCATTCAAGTGGCGTACAAGAATGGAAGCATTAAACACAACCAATCAATCTGAAAAACGATCAAGTACCGAATTCATTCATTTCAAGTGGCGTACAAGAATGAAAGCATTAAGATCCACCATTCATTAAGAACGAGACTTCGTTACATACTGGCAATACTCTCTAACCCATGGCAATAGATCTACTCAGACATGACCACAACAAAAGAAACACAAGAGAATACTAAATTCGACATAGATAGAGAATAAGATTGCTCCCTATTCATCAACCGATGTCTTCAATAGATCCTCCTTGCTCCCGATCCTTTGTTCAGTCCTTTCTTCCTTTCTCAATCTGCCTTAATGTCTCTCAATGATCTCCTTTCGAATCTGGTTTGAATCCCCTTTTTCCAGATCTCCTTTCTCATTAATTGGCCGTTCTAAAACTTAGGAGTTGGTTGAGAAAAACAAGGACCCGAGCGGGCACAGGCACAGCTTCTACCCGCTCGTGCAGGCCTTATGCCCGGTCATGTACACTCATCTAGCCCGAGCGGGGAAACCTACGGCGAAATTTTGCAACAATTAGGGCTCGAGCGGGCACTCCTTTTCCACCCGAGCGGGCACACCTTCCCGATCGTGTTTCTCAAGTGCCCGAGTCGTGCAAAGCTACAGGGGTCTTTTGCCTCAATGCTCGTGCGGGCACACCTTCATGCCCGAGCGTGCAGGTCTTGCACAAGTTAAACCTTGTCATTCAACTACGTTTTCGGGGTTAAATTGCCATAATCTCTTGTGTTTCTCCTCATGTTTTTGTTTCCTATACAAAACATGAAATGTATATGAAGTCTTCGAATAAACTTGATAAATGGGTGAAATCTAAGTAATCTACTCAAAACTAAACCTAAGAACCACGTAAATACTACAACGGATTACGTGTTATCACGTATCGACCTAAATAAAGGATTTTAAGCTCGAAAACGGGGTCGGGCTGCGTTCAGCATCCCGCTGCATCGTTTATCTCGAAAAGAGGAATGAAATGTGAAAACAATCATGTAATTCAGAGCTTCATACGCAAAGTTATGCTATTTCAAAGCCCGTAGTACAATTCATTTTTGTAGTCGTCTAATCACGTGAAAACCAAAAACAAAAAACGAAAAAGGGGTGCAACACTAGAGACAAATGCAACTAGGAAATAGGAAGCAAAAGGAATATTCAAATGACAAAGGCAACACAAGCGGCATATTGACAAGAAATGACATTCGTATCCTAAATAACTCGAAAAGGGCATCTCCTTGCTCTAAAAATCCAATGTATCGACCTAAATAAAAGAATTTTGAGCTCGATAATTGATTCGAGCTGTCTTCAGCATCCCACGGCATTGTTTATCTCGAAAAGACCAATGAAATGGGAAAACAATCATGTAATTCTATTCTTCTTACACAATGTTATGGTATTTCAAAGCCCGTCGTACAATTCATTGTTGTATCGTCTAATCACGTGAAAACAAAAAAAAAACGGAAAAGGGGTGCAACACGAGAGACAAACGCAAGTAGCAAAATAGGAAGCAAAAGGAATATCCGAGAGACAAACGAAACGCAAGCGGTATATTGACAAGAAATGACATTAGTATCCTAAGAAACTCGAAAAGGGCATCTCTCGGCTCTAAACATCTAATGTATCGACCTAAATAAAGGATTTTGAGCTCGAAAACGGGGTCAGGCTGCCTTCAGCATCCCGGAGCATCGTTTATCTCAAAATAGGAATGAAATGTGAAAAAATCATGTAAAGCTTCCTACGCAAAGTTATGGTATTTAAAAGCTGGTCGTACAATTCATTGTTATATCGTCTAATCATGTTAAAATAAAAACAAAAAGCCGAAAAGGGGTGCAACACGAGAGACAAACACAAATCGGAAATACGAAGCAAAAGGAAAATCCGAGAGACAAACGCAACACACGCGGCGTAATGAGAACAAATGACATTTGTATCCTAAGAAACTCGGAAAGGGCATCTCCCGACTCTAAAAATCCAACGTATCGACCTAAATAAAGGATTTTAAGCTCGAAAATGGTATTAAGCTACCTTTAGCATCTCGCGGCATCGTTTATCTCGAGAAGAGGAATGAAATGTAAAAACAATCATGTAATTCAGAACTTCGTACGCAAAGTTATGGTATTTCAAAGCCCGTAGTACAATTCATTGTTGTAGTCGTCTCATCACGTGAAAACAAAAACAAAAAACGAAAAAGGGGTGCAACACGAGAGACAAATGCAAATAGGAAATAGGAAGCAAAAGGAATATCCAAGGGATAAAGGCAACGCAAGCGGCATATTGACAAGAAATGACATTTGTATCCTAAGTAACTCGAAAAGGGCATCTCTTTGCTCTAAAAATCCAATGTATCGACCTAAATAAAGGATTTTGAGCTCGAAAATGGAGTCGGTCTGTCTTCAGCACCCGCAGCATCGTTTATCTCAAAAAGAGGAATGAAATCTGAAAACAATCATGTAATTCGGATCTTCGTACACAATGTTATGGTATTTCAATGCCCGTCGTACAATTCATTGTTGTATCGTCTAATCACATGAAAACAAAAACAAAAAAGCGGAAAAGGGGTGCAACAAGAGAGACAAACGCAAATAGGAAATAGGAACCAAAAGGAATATCCAAAAGACAAATGCAATGCAAGCGGCGTATTGACAAGAAATGACATTCGTATCCTAAGAAACTCGAAAAAGGCATCTCCCGACTCTAAAAATCAAACGTATCGACCTAAACAAATGATTTTAAGCTTGATAACGGGGTCAGGCTGCTTTCGCCATCCCACGGCAACGTTTGTCTTGAAAAGAGGAATATAATGTGAAAAAAAATCATGTAATTTGCAGCTTCGTACGCAAAGTTATGGTATGTCTAAGCCCGTAGTACAATTCATTGTTGTAGTCGTCTAATCACGTGAAAACAAAAACAAAAAGCGGAAAAGGGGTGCAACACGAGAAACAAACGCAAATAGGAAATAGGAAGCAAAAGGAATATCCGAGAGACAAAGGCAACACTAGCGGCGTATTGACAAGAAATGACATTCGTATCCTAAGAAACTCGAAAAGGGCATCTCCCGGCTCTAAAAATCCAAATTATCGACCTAAGGATTTTGAGCTCAAAAATGGGGTCGGGCTGCCTTCAGTATCCCACAACATCGTTTAGGTTGAAAAGTAGAATAAAATATGAAAAAATCATGTATTTCAGATATTTGTACCCAAAGTTATGGTATTTTAAAGCCCGTTGTACAATTCATTGTTGTAGTCGTTGATAACACGTAATCCGTAGTAGTTTTTATGTTATTATTAGGTCTAGTTTTAGGTAGATTTATTAGATTTCATTCATTTATCGAGTTTATTCGAGGACTTCATCTACATTTCGTGTTTTGTGTAGGAAACGAGGACATGAAGAGAAACACGAGAGATTATGGCAATTTAACCCCGGAAACGTAGTTGAGTGACAAGGTTCAACTTGTGGAAGGCCAAGGATGGAAGTGAGCACTCAAACACCGAGCGAAAGGAGCGGAAACAACACCTCAAGTCATGCACGCTCGGGTGGATTGGGAGTGCCCGGTCGGATTAATTGCTACCAATGATCCCCGTAGTTTTGCACGACTCGGGCACTCAAGGAACACGACCAGGGAGGTGGGCCCGCTCGGGTGCTTTTGGTGTGCCCGCTCGGGCTAATTCATAGAAGACACACTTGGAAGGATTGAGA
Organism: Gynandropsis gynandra; assembly: GCA_036759665.1. Classification (NCBI taxonomy): domain Eukaryota; kingdom Viridiplantae; phylum Streptophyta; class Magnoliopsida; order Brassicales; family Cleomaceae; genus Gynandropsis; species Gynandropsis gynandra. The sequence continues at coordinate 327,455 of JAXIOL010000019.1, read as the reverse complement.
CGGACGGAACGAAGGATCCGAAGCATGGAGGATCTATTGAAGACATCGGTTGATGAATAGGGAGTCATCTCTTTCTCTATCTATGTTGAATTTAGTTTTCTCTTGTGTTTCGTTTTCTGAGTTCATGTCCCAGTAGATCTATTGCCATAGGGTAGAGAGTATTGCCAAGATGTAATGGAGTTTCGTGCTTAATGAATGGTGGATCTAATGCTTTCATACTTGTACGCCACTCGATATGAATGAATTCGGTATTTTATCATGTTTTCAGATTTCATGGTTGTTCTTAATGCTTTCATTACTTGTACGCCACTTGAATGAATGATGTTAGGAGCCTAATAAACCAACGCCAGGGCATTAGACTTCGGAACTTAGCCATGATTTAGGGTTTAGCTGATTCAGTTTCGTTATTGTCTTGTGAGGATAACACTTGGTGGTGATCTTTGGCATTCTATCCATGTGTTTGAATTGATACACAAACTTTGGCTTTGGGGCCACCTGCAAAATGACCAATTAATTAAAGAATACATTATACTTCTACTGACTCAAGCGACCCATGCGACTCATGCGACCCATGTGACTCATGTGACCCATGCGACCCATGCGACACAACTGACCCTTTAACTCAACCGACCCATGCGACTCAACTGACCCGTGCGACCCAAACCGACTCACTAAGACAACCGACTCAAACGACCCTTAGACCCCCTGCGACGCTCAAGCGAAGATTGCGACCCAAACCGACTCACTGAGACAACCGACTCAAACGACCCTTAGACTCCCTGCGACGCTCAAACGACCATTGCGACCCAAATCGACTCACTTAGACTCAACAGACTCACTGACACTCACACCCATTTCAAATCAATTAACCATTCTGGGACTCCACAACCTGTAAACCCTAGAAATCGACGCTCAACCGACCATCGCGACCCAAACCGACTCACTGAGACAACCGACTCTTGCGACTCAACCGATTCACTGAGACTCAACCGACTCATTGACACTCACACCCATTTCAAATCAATAAACCATTTTGGGACTCGACATCCTCCAAAACCCTAGAAATCGATCTACTTACACTTATTGACGCCATTGAAGATTGACTCGTGCTCTCTTCTCCACCGCTGCTGATTCTAGCCATTTCCTTCTTGCCAACTTCGAATCAATCCCTCTCAAGTTCGAAATCACTTGTTCTTTCTTGGCTTTTACTCTCTCAGAATGCGGGTTTTTTACTCTCCCAGAATGCGGGTTTTTTCACGTTCGAAAATTAAGGGTAAATTTTTCTTTTCTCCAGTTTTTTTTTCCGATTAAATAACTATTTTAGGGAAGGGTATTTTTGAAGCGTTTTAGCCCTACGAGGGTATATCTGATATTCCGCCGTTTTGTGAAGTCATGGTTTTTTCTTTCTAGTTATTGTTTAATTATGGTAATATTTTTATCGCTTCCCATTTCAGTTTGTTCAATGGCTTTAAGTTTTTTAAATAAATTTCGATTATTTTGTTTTAGTTGTTATAAAATCGAGTATGAAAGGCATAAAAATAAAAGGTAACATGTTATGATGAAATACCTTATAGGAACTTTACTTTACTCGAAGGATTTTTCACATCTGCTTCATGTGTTTCCTATAGAATATAAGATATATCGATTTATTGTTTTCAAACTTTAATGGTTTCCTCGCAATGGTTAAGAACACATTTACATATTAGCACCTTTAAAATGCTTAACCATCCAACAACAATACTAGCAATGTTTTTTGTTGAATTGATCGTTTCATTTTCATATGTATTTCTTGCACGATTTTAGAAATGTTTACGATATAGATACAATGTTTACGTATGATTTTGGATTCATTTTACTCGTTTTCGTGTTCTTATAGGTTTTAATGCGTTTTTTGTTCATTTTAGAGCTAAAGGGCGTACACGGGATAAAGTACTAACATCGAGGGTCACAAAGGAAAAAACAGGACAAGTATCGGCGAGGACTAACACAGCCCACGCGGGCATTAACCTAGCCCGCTCGGGCTACAACCTCCAGCAAACTCAGCACGGCTCGGGGAGGTCCTTAGCACGCACATGTCTTCAAGACAAACAATAGCCCATGCGGGGCTCTCCTCAGCCCGCACGGGGATATTGGTCCAGCAAAACGAGCACGGGTCGGGCAAGCCTTCAACATGCATGGATGCATCCCCTCCAAGTGAGCCCGCTCGGGGCACTCACTTAGCCCGCGCGTGGCCTAGCTTCCAGCGACCACAGCACAGCTCGGGTTGTGCATCAGCTCGAGCGGATATCTAGCACCAACAAGGGAGCCCGTGCGGGCACACATTTTTCGCCCGCGTGGGTCGCGTCCGTCACCTATAAAAACAAGAGAAGGAAACTCGACCAAACAAGAAAAGGAAGTCGTTAGTTTCCTACACAAAAAGGAAACATGATTAGAGAAGAGGAATGAGAGCTATATGGCTGGAAAATAGAAAGGAACCGTGCCCACTTATCCAAGAATGTAAACTAGTGCAAAGAAGAAAGGAAAACTAATAAAAACAGCAAGCTGCAACAAAGAGGAAAGAAGAGGAAAAGAAGTGAATGACCAAAGAGGAAAAAGAAGAGAAAAGGAAAGAAAGAAAAGAGGAAAGACAAGGATGAGAGCTAGGGGTCGAATTCACTCAAGTTTTGGAGGAAGAACACACATGTTAGAGAGGGAGAGTTGCAGAGAAAGAGTAGAGAGGAGAGTTGTTCGTGAGTTCTTGCGGAGGAGATATTCAAGGAGCATTGGAGATCAATTCAAGACTTCGGTTTCATTTGGTTTTTATGTTCTTTAGCCTTTCTACTTCGATTATGTTGGTTGCTTTTGAACGCATGAGCGAGTAGTCTTTTGTTCTAGGAGAAGGGATAAGCCCATGGCTATCCGCGAACCACTTTGATTTATCTTTGAATGCAATTTCCCGTTTTCGTTTATCTATTCTTAATCCGAGTGCTTGATTGACTTGTGTTTACGAAGACCAAGTAGATGCATGTTTTAGGAACTTAGGAGAAGGACCGAAAGGAGAATTCTAATTTCGGGTAATCAAGTCTAGAACAACCGAGGTTAGGCCATGAAAGTAGGGTAGCAACGGTTGAGGGTAAAACGGATGAATCACAGAACTTATGGGTTTAGCTAAAGGTGTTAGCCACGAAAGTAGGGGATAACTTGGCTAGATCACGTGTCTATAAACCATTTTGGAACTCATTTCAAATCAATAAACCATTTTGGAACTCGACATCCTCCAAAACCCTAGACATCGATCTACTTACACTTATTGACGCCATTGAAGATTGACTCGTGCTCTCTTCTCCACCGCTGCTGATTCTAGCCATTTCCTTCTTGCCAACCCTAGACATCGATCTACTTACATTTAGTATTTCATTTCTCATCATCATTCTTTCGTTAGCAAGTTTGATTCGTAGTTCGAGTTTAGGTAGTGTTGCGTAGTCTCTATGGGATCGACACCTAAAATACTACACATGTGCCGTGCACTTGCGGGTAGATTAGGTTATTTAACTCTGATAACGCATCAAGTTTTTGGCGCCGTTGCCGGGGACTATTGTCAATGCGTCTTAGATTTGACCCTAGAGTCTTTCTTGCTTTGTTTTTTTTTTTTTGTTTTTATTTTTGTTTTCTTTTCTTTCGTTCCTTCTACGTAAATTGTTCTTTGTCTGTCCTTTGCAGAACTTTCAGGTCGACAAAAGATGGATAATCAGAACGGCAATGGACAGATGCAATTACAGGCTCCTCCACCACGTCGTCTAAGGGATTACGT
>JAXIOL010000019.1:251413-316586 GCA_036759665.1 Gynandropsis gynandra | reverse complement strand
ATAAAGAAGAATGGAAAACTCATAAAAACAGCAAGCTGCAACAAAGAGGAAAGAAGAGGAAAGGAAGTGAACGGCCAAAGAGGAAAAAGATGAGAAAAGGAAAGAAAGGAAATAATAAAGAAAAGGAGGAGAGCTAGGGGTCGAATTCACTCAGGTTTTGGAGGAAAAACACACACATTAGATAGGGAGAGTTGCAGAGAGAGAGTAGAGAGGAGAGCTGTTCGTGAGTTCTTGCGGAGGAGAAATTCAAGGGCCATTGGAGATTAATTCAGGACTTCAGTTTCGTTTGGTTTCTATGTTCTTTAGACTTTCTACTTCGATTATGTTGTTTTCTTCTGAACGGATGAGCGAGTAGTCGTTTTGTTCTAGGATAAGGGATTAGCCCATGGCTTTTCCGGAACCACTTTGATTTATCTTTGAATGCAATTTTCCATTTTCGTTTATCTATTCTTGTTCTGAGTGCTTGATTGACTTGTGTTTACGAAGACCAAGTAGATGAATGTTTTAGGAACTTAGGAGAAGGACCGAAAGGAGAATTCTAATTCTAGATAATCAGGTTCAGAACAACCGAGGTTAGGCCACGAAAGTAGGGTAGCAACGGTTAAGGGTAAAACGGATGAATCAGAGAACTTATGGCTTTAGCTTAAGGTGTCAACCACGAAAGTATGGGATAACTTAACTAGATCACGTGTCTATGCCTTGAGAGAGGGTAATATCATATTAGGATCGTCTATCTTAGATAACTTAATTGGGATTGCATGATTAGTTAGGTTGATTGTTAGTTTCGGTAGTCTTGTGGTGAAACCGGATTTCTAAAACGTTTGTCTCACTATTAAGAACTCGTTAGTTTATTTGTTTTTAGTATTTCTTTCTCAAAACTCATATTTCATTCGCTTGCAAGTTTGATTTGTAGTTTTAGTTTAGGTTGTGTTGCGTAGTCCCTGTGGGATCGACACCTAGAGTACTACACAAGTGACGTGCACTTACAAGTAGTTTAGGTTAATATTTGTTTAACTTTGAATCGCATCATGAATTGATTACAAAACGTTTCTCGTTTGCATTGAAATACAATATCATTACACGTTATTCTCTTTACAAAAGAATATGAAATATATTATACAATGTGTGATAAATACAATATTAATTTTCTTAAATGCAATTTGAAAAAAAGAAACAATCTTTCTTTAGTATAGGAATATCTTAGAAACATTCAACTTCTGTTAAAACGAAATCGAAAAACAAAAAATTTGGCAAACAAAAATGGAAACACCCATTGTCATAGAACACACTACAAAACATTCCAAATACTAACTGTGATCATGAACACAAACGGACAAGCACACACATAGGCCCATACAAAAAAAAAACAACGACCCATACATATGAATGACAAAACATTCATTCTAATCTATCAGTACATACGAACGAACCATACTGAACGACCCATACCGAACCCATCGAGTATTGCATTTTCCCCAATCTTGACCAAGATCTGTAACCAAACCAAATGAACATCATCGGCAAAGGCCAATCTTCAAGCAATTCAACAAAAACGATGACACGCAAGATTTATCAAAGACCTTAAAAGCATTTTCAACATTGATAATGAGAAAAAAATTATAGAGGAAATGTGAAGAGTACTTGTGTGATCGACGGTAACATTTTGTTGTTGTTGATTGTCGGTTAACCTCGTCGGAGATGAATGCATTCGCGGAATTTCCATTGGCAAATTCTTAGGGTTCATGGAGACCTTTTTACATTGACCATGATAACAACAAAAATGATGGAGATTTACAAAAACGATTCACAAAACGAAGGTATGAACGACCAACTAAAGAAAATTGCTTCCCATAAAACTATCGTAATTCAAAATAATTTTGTTTTTTTTTCTTACAAGCATAACTACCATATATAGAATTAGGTTTGCATTTCATACAAGTGAATATTGAAGAGGATATCTTAAACAGTTCATATTGTGACGTTATAATTTGGCGTAACGAAAGTGTTAATCAAAGCCCTAATAGAAAAAACTTACTATTCAAGTTTTTTTGCATGCAAGGACGCATTAGGCTTTCAAAGATCTCCACACCACCACATTTGTTTGAAGATGCATATAAAAATTCACTTCTATTTCATACCAACATTCGTGCCTGTAATTCAACGCTAGCTTTTACATCAATCTGTGCAAACACCATTCTATCTCTTCGGGTAATGGTCCATATATTTTTCGTATTCATGGTTAGAATCACTAAAGATAGGATCACTTCTACCAGTTAGAAGGAATCCACCTCAACTTGCCCAGCTATATATGATATTGCAAATGAGTTTCATAATCGTAAAAAAATGCTTAGTCAAACTTCTTCCATAACGGCCCAGCTTATCAAAATGCTTGCTAATTATAATCACCTCGTGAAGAGTTTTCATAAGGCGCGAGACCGTTATGAATCTGAATATTTTCACAGACTTCGCGCTAAGATTGTTATAGCCCCAGAGAAAAGGATGACAATATGATTTGTCTATAGCCGACGAAGTTACTTGTTTGATTGTTGGAAACCTTTCAAACAATACATGGGAGTGTAATGTTGTATTGCATCTGAACCCTTCCAGTAAACTAGAAATAATCAGAAAAAGCTATGATATGATCTTTAAAACAATGTTTTTGACGTAATTGGAAAAGCTAATAAAAATAGAAAGTTTATTGGTAAACGGATTTTATTGCCACCATCTTTTACAGGAAGGTCAAGATACATGATTGAAAACTATCACGATGCAATGACAATTTGTAAATAATATGGTAATCTTGATCTGCTTGTAACTATGACAACAAATCAAAAATAGAAGGAAATCTATAATCACATTGCATCATATGGTGGATAATTTGCAAGTGATAGGCCTAATATTGAATGCGAATATTTAAGCTGAAATTAAAATCCTTTATTACTGATATCAATGATGAAGTATTCTTCCTCAAACCTATATCAGGTAATCTAATGGTTAAAATTTTGCTAAGAATTTCTTTATATTAGTAAATATTAAATTGCTATAAAATCAAACTAATATTTAAAATCTATTTTTCTTTTGCAGTGATATATACCATTGATTTCCAAAAACACGTATATTCATATTTTGATTTGGGTTGGAACCTTCATTCCAAAATCCAATGGCTGCTGACATCGATAAGTACTTCCACGCAGAATTGCCTTCTAAAGAATATGATATTGAAGGATTCCTACTTGTTGAAAGACATATGATGCATGGTCCATGTGGTTTAGATAGACCACAATCATCCTATATCGAAAACATAACATGCACGAAGAAATATCCCAGGTCATTCATGGAGTACACTTCCATTGATCATTCAGGTTATGTCACATACAAAAGACCGAAAGATGATTCAAAATTTGTGATGAAGGGTGATATAAAATTGGATAATCATTATGTTGTTCCTGACAACATAGGAATTCTAAAGAATTGTAGAGCGCATATCAGCGTGGAGTGGTGCAAAAAATCTAATGCGATCAAATATCTATTCAAATACATCACAGAAGGGACGGACAAAGCATCTCTATTAATTGAAATGGGAATGAGTAGATACGGTCCTCATAATTTAGATAATCTGATTTTTGGATAAATAAATGAGATATCTAACTATCTGGACTATCATTACCTATCTTCCCGTGATACTGCTTGGTGAATATTCAAATTTTCACATACATTACCAAAGACCCGCTATTATGAGGGTATCAGTGCATCTAAAAAATGAATAATTCTTGACATTTGAGGAATTTTAAGAGGTAAAAAGAGTTTTAGCAAAACCCAATTCAGAAAATACAATGTTTACAGAATGGATGAAGACAAACATAATATACGAGATTGAAAAGGAATTAACGTATGTTCAATTCCCGATGATATTTTGTTTGGTACAACACTGATAATGTTTGGTCACCAATGAGAAGAGGCTTGACACTTGACAGGATAGTTAACATCCATCATTCGATTGATGAACTGTATTATTTTAGAATGTTACTAAATGTTATCAAGGGCTCTACGAGTTTTGGCGAAATAAAAACTTTTGAAAATATCAAGTATTCAACCTACAAAAAATATGTGTTGCGAGAGGTTTATTTATGGTGATAATGAATGACACCAAGCTATGATCAAGCCGCAAGATGGACATTATAACCACATAGTGTCAACTTTTTGTCACATTGTTGTTATATTGCGAGTTAGCAAACCTGAAGATCTCTTGAATCATAGTTGGAAATTTTTAGCTAATGAAATTATGAATAAAAACAAAAAAGAATTCAGATTGAATGGCCTACAGTTGTCTAAAAATGAATTACAACAGTACACACTCATAGAAATCGAGGTGCTCTTTACTGAGAACGATAAATTATTGCTAGACTTCTCTACCATGCTTACATCGGACGAGAGCACTTTTCATGGAATTGCCAACACTATTTTATGATGAATTACAGTTTAACCGAGAATCAAAAAGGGAAGAGCATGTAAAATTATTTGAAACAATAAATGAGGAACAATTGGAATTTATTCCGCAATTATAGATTCAGTGGATCACAAACGAGGAATTATTTTTGTGTATGGTTCAGTTTGACAAGCAAACTGTATTTTATAGAAAACTTATTTCGAAGATCAGATCAATAGTAGAGTAGTCAGTCCAATTGCATCTTCGGGCATAGCATCATTACTCCTACCTGGATAGAAGTGCGCATTTTCGCTTCAAAATCCCAATAAATGTAAATGGGTGATCAACATATGACGTAAAGCTAGGGAGCATGCTTGCAGATTTATTGGTAAAAACATAATTAATTTATTTGGGATGAAATGCCAATGGCACACCGACACATGATTGAAGCTTTGTATTGAACATTGAAAGATATCATGTTTGTTAACGATGAAGAAGTAGATGAAAAACCGTTTGGAGGCAAAACCGTTCTCCTCGGAGGTGATTTTATGCAACTGTCAAGCTGGAATTGTTAAATAAACAATTAGTTGCTCACATTTGTGGCAATCGTGTTGCATTTATACCTTGACACAAAACATGCGTCTAAATCAAAATGATGCCAAAATTGCTAAATGGCTATTAGATGTTGGTGAAGAAACAATCACATGGAAGGAATATCAAAGCTGACGGATATGATGAAGGAAGAAAAATCATAATTAATAAGATATTGATGTTTCAGATCACAAACAATCCATTACAGACTCTCACAGATGGAACATATCTAAGTTTTGTTGAATCTTTTAAGAAACATGAATATCTAAAATAAATAGAAATTTGATGTCAGGAATGCACATGTTGATGAAGTTAATGACTTTCTATTATCAAAGCTTTTCAGGAAGATGATAGGTTAATTTAGTGCTAATATGATTGGAAAAGATAGTTTTCGTTCTAATGATTGGCATTCCTACCATCTTGTAAAATACCTTAACTCGCTGGAGTTTTCTGAAATACCGAAAAATATAATTTGTTTTAATGTCGGTGCTCCAGTTATGATGTTGCGTAATATAAACCAAAAAGAATGAATTATAATTGAACACGACTAGTTGTAACTTATTTAGCAACACGAGCACTAGAAGCACATATTATAATGGGCATCCATGTAGGAAACAAAGTACTTATACCGAGGATTATTTGACCACCTGCTAATTCGGGACTAGTGTTCACATTGAGAATGAGATAACTTTCGTTGAGATTGTTCTATACAATGACAATAAACAAAAGTCAAGGAAAAAGTTTGAAATATATTGAATTGTATCTACCAAAACCAATTTTTAGCCATCATCAATTGTATGTTGCATTGTCAAGAGTAACTTAAGCAAATGGATTGAAAATATTGGATCTTGATGAAAACTCCACCGAAGAATCAATTATAACGAATGTTGTTTATGAAGAAATATTCAACAGTCTACAAAACACAAGTTATGCTCAAATTTACAAATTTCATTTTTATTTAAAACATTTATCTCAAATTACTTCCCATATGCCTTATTATCTATCTATTAATAAATTATGAAGCATGAAATTCTTTGACGCAACAAATTATGAATCATGACGAGTATTGAACAAAATTTCTCGTGGTAGTCATTGGCCTTAGACAACATTTACTTACGATAATTACTTAATCATTGGAAATATTGTACTTTAATTCAAACAATTATATTTTGCACATATAGGTTGATGCTAACCTAATTCTACACGTGACAAATCATCTTTAGAAACCTCTTTCCTTATCACAGTGAGTGTTACAAAATACATTACAACACAGTAAAAAAGAAAATTAATAAACCACATTTGTTTGTACAAAAATGATAATACTAAGTAGTGCTTAATTAGTTTCGTATCAAATAAATCAATGCTAAATTTCATGTTTTGATTACAATATATTATGTATGCATGATCAAAAGATCACCAAATCATGAATTTTTTACAATACAACAATATTTATGTCATATTTGTCATCATTATTATTGTGAACTCGATAGAAGTTGATAATATGAAAACATGAAGTAAATCAAAGTTGTTTTGTTTATTATACATGTGACATTGTTATTCATTTTTTTTCATTCAGACTATGATCTATGTGATTCAATGATAGTACCATTCGAGACACCTTTCTTTTTTTCAAATGATTTCGAATGTAAAAAATATTAGAACATGTAACATATTTTAAACCAAAATATTCTCACTAATGTTCAGTATGTCATTCTTTCCTTCAAATAAAATGATATATATTATATGTCATAAACAATTTTTTTTGTATTTCTAATAAAATGATGTATTAATACGTGTCATATAATTGCAAATTGCTAATATCTCGTCATCGCACGAGTTATTTTCTAGTAATGATAAATTGTTTAGGTTAAAAATTAAAATTTTTCGATTTTATTAATTTTTTAAAGAGTTCTATTATTTTAAAAATCATGTCTATTTCGACGCTATTGTTAAATATATTTGTAATCAACTCTAAAAATGATTCAACGCAAAGGAATAAATTAATCCAAAATTTAAATACTCATAACTTTACCTCTAATAATCTAAGGTATGTATATTATGATATTACAAGTTTGAATAAACTATGTCAATATATATATATATATCATATTTATCATCTCATATACTATTGTGGATAAAATATAAAGGTGATACTTAAAGGACCACTTATGCAATAATGTGTTGTAGATATGTTGTTTCGTTGAATTTATTAAATTATATAATATCATCTCATCATATCATATCATGATATTGTTTATACGAGTTATAAATACAAACGCAGTAAAAAATGATATTTTATATAACCTTTGAATAACAATGATCACATGTCTTATCCTAGGACTGGGTAAAATATTTGAAATATTCGTATTCGAACCGAAAATTCAAATATTTGCTAACATAAATACAAATACAAAAATTTGAAATAAGATATTCGAGAAATGCAAATACAAATAGTAGACTCAATTCTCCGAACTATTCGTATGCGTAAATATTAACTAGAAAATTTAGTTACTATATAGATACATATATAATAAAATTGATTTAATGATTAAATTGAAAATAAAAAATATTATTAATCTTATTGAAACACTCATTATATAAATATATAGACAAATATGAAATATTTATGATTTAAAGGATAAAATATCAAATTTAAAGATTTAATTTGCGTTCAAGATTGGTTCTAATCCAAATGGGTTAGATAATGTTATAGAAATATTACAAGATATGAACAAAAATAACTCACTAAATATATAACTTTTATGCGAGTTTTTATTTTAGTGCACTAATTTGATAATCTAACAATTTGTTTCATGTTTTAGATGAATTGGCAATATTCGTAGAATCATCGACAAAACTAATATTAAATGATTGATGTGGAGATAAATATGAAAATTTGGTGTTTTTTTATATTATATATATTTTTAATTTTAGGCGATTTGAATTTTTTTAGATTACAGATCGAGAGAGTGAATGAATAGAAGAAAAGATCTCGTAATCAAAGAAATTATTCAAGAATTCTTACACGGATTAGAGCAGTACATGAGCTTTGCATCCATGTAACCCGTGTCAAGAACGCGGGACAATGTTATGTCCTGCAAAAGATGCAAAAACATGAAGTATCGAAGTCAAGAAATTGGTTGCAAACACCTTTACAACGTGGGTTTCGTATAGAATTACAAAATTCGGTTATTTCATGGCAAAAACTGTGGCATTAGAGATATTATGCAAGAAGCACAAGAAATAGAAAGAAATGAAGAAGTTGTTTATGAAGCATCGACGACCAATCAATATGTGGAAATAGTGTTAAATGATTTTTCGTGAAGTTTTTGAGCAAACACGTGAAGAGATGTCGAACAATGAGGCACGTTGATTTTTCAACCTATTGGATTCAGCGAAACAACCTATGTATGGAGGTTTTTGTGAAGGTTAGTCTCGTTTATCTTTATCCTCGAGATTAATGAATATAAAAACAGACTACAATTATGCTAAAAATTGCATGGATTTATTTTGCAAAACCATGAGTGAATATTTACCGGAAAATAATCAAGCTCCCGAGACATATTATGAAACAAAGAATATTTTAAAAGATTTGGTAAAAACAATTGCATGTTGTTTTGGGGAAAATATAAAGACGTATTGGAATGTAAATTTGTGGTGCAAGCAGATTTCGTCCAAAGAAACCATCTTCATGTAAATATATACCATACAAAAATATGTTCTATATGCCTGTAGCAAATAGGTTGACAAGGTTATATGAATCGAAAAACCATTGTGGCAATGAAATGACACGTAGAACACTCGACAGGTGAAGGAATAATGCAACATCCATCAGATGGTAAAGCTTGGAAAGATTTCAATGAAATATTTTCTAAGTTTGCGTATGAAACGAGAAATGTTTATCTTTGCCTGTGCACCGATGGTTTTAGTCCATATGGACAATCTAGAAGTCAATACTCTCTATGGCTGGTAATTTTGTCTACATATAATTTTCTCTATGTGTTTGAAAATGGAAGTAATATTTCTAACGTTGCAATTCCAAGATTAGAACATTCAAAGAAAAGTTTTGATATCTTTTTGCAGTTCTAAATTCATGAATTAAGAGATTTATGGAGCAATGGAATTCTTGCTTATGACGTGAGTACAAAACAAAATTTCACATTGAAAGCGGTCTTATTGTGAATAATTAGTGCCCTGCCTATGGAATGTTATTTAGATAAAGCACACACGAGAGATTGGCATGTCCATATTGTATGGAAGATAGAGATTCATTTTGACTAGTACATGGCAAGAAATTAGGTTTGTTTGATTGTCGTAGAAGATGTGTTCCCCCTGGACATACATTCAAAAAAGATAAAAAAAAATACATTTTCTAAAGAATGTGGAACAAAAATAAAAGGCACCGTGCATGCAAGCAAGAATTCAACACCTTTATGAATGATTAAACACGATGAGAGATTTATAAGAATCGATAGAATGCAGTGGAGATCATGGATATCGAAAACCAAATGGCATAACAGGTATAAATGTAGTATTTTTTGCGAACTACTATATTGGAAATCACTGATATTTCGTCATAATTGAATGTTATGCATATAAAAAAACTTTTTCAATAACATCATTAAAATTGTTTCAAATGTGACGGGGAAAACAAAGGATAATATACAATCAAGAAATGATTTGAAGACAACATGTGGAAGACCTTAGTTGGAGTTATGAGATGAAAGGGTACCTATGCCAATATTCAGGTTGTCAGGGTCAGCAAAAAAAGCATTATTAAATGTGGTTAAAAAAACATAAAATTTCCATATGGATATGCATCAAACATTGCTCGGTGTGTAGATATTGTGGGTTCGAGACTGATCGAGTTGAAAAGTTACGATTGTCATATTTTCGTGCATCGACTCATTCCAATTGCATTTTTTGAGCTCTTATCACGAAACGTTCATGATGTACTATGCGAAATTAGCATATTTTTCAAAGATACATGTTCAAAAAATTTAAAAAGGGGTGACTTGGAATTAGTGAAAAACAATATCTCTGCAATATTATGCTCATTGGAAAAAGTTTTTTTGCCTTCTTTTTTCGATGTCATGGAACATTTGTCAATACATTTACAAAATAAAGCAATTCTTGGTGGGCCAGTTCAATTCAGATTGATGTATCTTTTTTGGATTTATATCTTTCATCTAAAGAAAAAAAGCAAAAAATAAAGCAGTGGTTGAAGGATCTATTGTTAAACAGGACTCATTAGTATATTTTATTTTTACTCGCATATTCCAACGAAATAAAGACGTTCAACAGAAGATCACACAAACTATATTAATATAATCCTTAATTTTGCACAATTCTTGATATCTTTACACCAATTAGACATACATGAGGGAAATTTGAAGAATATTGGCTAACACCAGGGGAGTATAATCACGTCTATATATATATATATATATATATTACTATATTTTCAAGAGCTATTACCTTACGAAAGGTACAATGTGATTACAATCAATTTTTTTAAATTACAAATATATATATATATATATGTGTGTGTGTGTGTGTGTGTGTGTTAACATACTTTTATTACATGATATTTGATGAAGAAGTAATAGGTACATATCTTCATCTAAATACTGATGATCTCACGAAAATGAATGTTCAATATTATGGTTCGTGATTGAGAGATTACATAAGTACAAGTATATTCGTACATATATATAACGTTATTTTATAAGTATTCATTCATTTTTATCTTACATAGGTCAAATTCTGATAAGAAAAATCCTACTTCATTAGGATATTTGAGCTGGTTGTGGAAACCCATGCCAAGAAGAAATACATCGTTGGGGAAGAGATCGATGAACCTGAACTGGTCAACACACGAGCGGAACAGACTGTGAAAGTTGTGATGAAAAAGATCACATAGTAATCACAAGCCACCGGTTTAACTCCAGACTATCTTAGTCTTTTACGAAATAACAAAATTTATTTAGAGGTAGAATTATCTAATTATAAAAAATAATTTCTAATGATATACTAGCTTTCATGTGTTTTATATTGCAATCTATTAGACCGTATAAAGGGCGTCTATACAGTCTAAATTTGCTACGAAATGATATCATCGAGGATGCCAAGAGACTTACACGCAAAATGACACATGGAGCAGATCGAAACTACACATCGAACAACGCAAGATGCTCATTAAGGAACGCAAAATGCTTTTTAAGTAACACAATCTAAGCTTCGAGATAAGTGAGCGCAGATGCATCACATGGAGAGTATCATTGTATTGTTGACCGGGCGAGCGTATCAGGCACCACCACCGACAGGGGTAACAACACCGAGACAAGAATCAATTATCGACTCTGATGCAACCCCCTCACTAGGCGTTGATAAGTATAGGGATAAAGACGGTGGTACTAATTTAGACGATCTATAGTAAATTAGTTTTAATTTGTATAAATTTTATTTATATTAAACTTTATTTAATTTTTTTAATTTTTTAAAACATTTTCATCAATTTTTCAACGGACGCACGTTGAAAATTTTTAACATTTTCAACGAGCATCCATTGGACGCACGTTGAAAAGCCTGTTACAAAAAATGGCGGGAATTTAAAATCATTCAACGAGCATCCATTGGACTATTTTGAATGGGTGTCCGTTAATGACCTCTGCCATTTTATTCCAACGGACACCCGCTGAATGATTTTAAATTCCCGCCATTTTTTGTAACAGGCTTTTCAACGGACATCCGTTGACGAATATTAATGGGCATCCGTTGCATTGGGACAACGAGTATCTGTTGCAATATATTAACAAATATATCCATTGCACTCCGTTGACATATATCAACGGATATAATTCGTTGCACTGTCATTGAAAATCGCAACGGATGTGAATTTTCAATGATCGATTTCCAACGGCTCTAAATCTGTTAAAATTCTTTGGAAAATGTCATTTTCAATGGAAATCAAACTATTTTCAACGGATATGTCCGTTGAAAATAACTTATTTTTTTGTAGTGCATAGATATTCAGTTTCATTTATTATTGATGGATTTTAACCATATGTTTGACTCAATTTTTGCAAGCACATATCCTGATCTATTTGATCAAATGTCTACTCATAGTTACTTAAAAAAAAGAGTTATTTTATGTACTCCAAATGATGTTGTTGACTTTGTTAATGATCATACACTCGACACTATTCCTAGAGATAAAAAATAATATTCAAACTTCGATTCTATATGTTCGACATATAGAGATTTTTCAAATGGCCCTAGGATATATACTCCAGAATTTTTTAATTACTTAAAATGTTCAGAAATTCCTAATCATTATCTCAGATTAATTGTATATTGGTGCTCCTATTATGTTATTACATAACATTGATCAATGTGTTGGGTTACGCAACAGAAAAAGGTTAAAATAACTCAACTGGGTGTTCGTGTTGTAGAAGTAAAAGTTATATCATAAACAAATATTGGACATAAAGTTTTTATATAAAGAATGGTTCTAATACCTTGAAAAACCAAATTTCCTTTCAATTTTCACGGAAGACAATTCCCTTTAACATTGTGCTTTTCCATGACAATAAATAAAAGTTAAGGTCAATCTTTATCGATTGTTAGTTTGTATTTACCAAGCCCAGTTTTTGCACCCAACCAACTTTACATTATTTTATCAAGGGTCAAAAGTAGATTTGGGCTCAAAATCCTTATTAGTAACGTCAACGACCAACAAAAGTAAAAAAACTTTGATTGATGTTTACAAATAAAATTTTCAAAATATATAAATTACATATATATGAGATATATTATAACATATGTATTTTTTTAGTGCACAAAATCTATTATTTAGTGGTCATTAATATTACCATTATTTTTTAACAAATTAATATCTTTCTTTTTTTATCGGGTACCAAAACATTATTGTACATTTTCAAGTATTGTCATTTCTGTTATTTACTAACCATTTATCATTTTGTATTGTATATTAATTCTTCATTACCGTTTGTTTATGGGGGAACTTCAAAAATATCATCGTAGGGCAAAAGTGGTTCAAAAATACCCTTCCTGAAAAAAAAAAGTTTCAACTTCAAATCTACCCTTAAAATATTGATAATCCCATGTTACCCTTGTCGACAATTTTTCTCTCTCCACCAAAGCACCTCTAGTTCTCTCTCTCCTGTGCCGCGAAAATTATTGTTCTCCCACACCACAACAGATTCGGCGAGAGTAGCTTGAAATCGGCATCAGATTCGCTGCCAATATGTTGAAATCATTTGTTGTCAACAAATAAGCTTGAAATTAAGTACGTATCGCAAAAAAACATGGTATGTATAGTGAGTTTTTCGTGTTTCTCTAGTGTTTTTCTTGTATCTTTTGTGAGTTATGAAGCACTGGGTCAATATAAGACTCGTTTATTGAAAACGAGTCCAAACGAGTCATATTTATTGAAATGTCAAATAATCGCAATTAGTGACTGGTCACAGAGTCGTACGGTCACACTGGGTCATAGAGTCTCATCGAAGGGTCAAAGGGATCAAAGGTCGTCGCAGGGGTCCAAGGGTCGCAGAGGTAAAGGGGTCGCAAAGGGTTCCAAGGGTCGCATGGGAAAAGGGTCAAAGGGTTCAAAGGGTCGCAGGGGTCCAAGGGTCGCATAGGTACAAGGGTCGCAGAGGTACAAGGGTCGCAAAGGGGTACAAGGGTCGCAGAGGTACAAGGGTGGCAGAAGGGTACAAGGGTCGCAAAGGGGTACAAGGGTCGCAGAGGGGTCAAAGGGTTGCAAGGGTACAAGGGTCGCACGGTCGCACTGGGTCACAGAGTCTCATCGGTCGCACGGTCGCAGCGGGTCATAGAATTTACCCCTCTTTTTATGTTTTTGTTACAGGTGTAATGGATATGGTGGATGAAAAAATCACACTGATTTATTTTTTGTATGATGGTAAATGGGAAAAAGCCCAAATGGAGAATTTGAATGGGTTGGTAGAGTTCAGGAAAACCAGAGAGTATTTTTCCTATGTCCTCCGGTAAGTCTGACATACCAGCAACTGATTGATGAGTTATGCGCAAAGATGATGGTGGGAAATAATACAACGAAGATGAAGTTAAGCTATCTGCCCAATATTTGTAAAAATAGGAAGCCGACATATATAATGAATGACAAGCATCTTATTTGTTATCTGTTCGATCGCATAAGAGGAATTCGACCACTGTTGTATGTGGAGATAGAATCGACAAGTGTGAAGTGTGAAATCGAAAATGAGAGGCAAATTGAGCCTCTAATTCTACTTTTGGAAGCATTGCTAAAGAAGGTAAGGATCGAGGTGTTGTAGATTATGATGACTGTGTTATTGTAGGTCCAAATAACAAAAGTAGAGTTGAGAGTAATCTGGAAACAATAATTATTTTGGATTCGGAAAGTTCTGATAGTGAACATTCAAGCGGGTTAAGAGAAGATGGTGGGTGTGCCATGAATGTGGTAGTTGATGGAGTTGTTTGTGGTAGTAATAAAGTTAATTCTGATGTGCCAACTAAGCATAAGTATGGTGATGGTGAGAAAAACTCGGAAATGGTAGTTCACGATAGCGAAAATAATATCTTTGAGTTTGAAGATGGATTGAATCTTAAAATTGGGCAAGAGTTTGATAGCAAGAAGGATGTACATGCATTTGTAAGGAAGGGTTCAATCGAACCTTTGTTTAGATATACAACATTAAGATCTGATACGAAGCTGTGGGAAGTACGATGCAAGTTTACCGGAAGTGGTTGTAAATGGAAACTACGCGTGGTAGCAATCCCAAATTCCAAACGGTTTAGTGTGAGAACACACCATCCCATTCATAATTGTTCACTTGTATCTAAACGGACCGAAGCGACGAAGGGTACAACGTAAATGGTTAAGGATTATTTGAAAGATGAATATGCCGGAAATTATGAAACTCCTCCAGCAAAACAATTGATGGCTCGTGTAAAAGCAAAATATGGTGCCAATGTATCGTATTTGATGGCATTAAGAGGCAGATGCGATGCTCAAAAGAAGATTTGTGGTGATGACTTTGAACATTATAGGAGGCTTCCAAGGTAGTTGCACATGTTTACACATAGAAATCTCGCATTTGTCGCAGATCTTGAGCTCGACAATGATGGGAAAAGCTTCAAATACCTTTTCACGGCTGTCGGAGCGGCTATAAGAGGATGGAAATACATGCGTAAAGTGGTTGTTATTGATGTGACATATCGGACAGGAGTGTACAAGGGAGCATTGATTGTGGCGACCGCGCAACATGGTGAACATCACCAATATCCTCTTGCATGGGGAATAATCGACAGAGAGAAGGACGAATCATGGATGTGGTTTATGTCAAGATTGAAAAATGTGATACCGGACGGACGTGATGTCGTTGTAATATCTAATCGCCATAAAAGCTTGATCAAAACAGTCAAACAAGTGTATAAGGAAGCTGATCATGGTTTTTGTGTGCATCATATATCGAAAAATATAAAGAGATACGTCAATAAAGGCCATGGTAGAAAGACTTCAAAGGGTTATACTGTGGCGGAAATGTTCTTCAAATGTTCAGCAGCATACATGGAGAACGAATTTGAAGTGCTATTGAATGATTTGAAGGCCAGGTACAAAAATGACTTTTGTGACTTTTGTGACCTCAGCGACCCTTGTGCCCTTTGCGACCCTTACACCTCTGCCACCCTTGTACCCTTTGCGACCCGTTGACCCATGCGACCCTTGTGCCCATGTGACCCTTGTACCCCTGCGACCCTCGTACCCCTGCGACCCTCGTGCCCCTGCGACCCTTGTACCCCTGCGACCCTCTTACCCATGCGACCCTTGTACACCTGCGACCCTCGTACCCCTACGACCCTTGTACCTCGCCACCCTTGTGACTGTTGTGACCTTTGTGGCCATTTTTGACCTTTGACCTTTGTGCAGGTATCCTAATGTTGCAAAGTATTTGGAGAAAAAGGAATTTGATCCCGTTAAGTGGGCAAGATGCAAATTTAAGGGGGAAAGGTAACAACTTATTAACCACTAATGGTGCCGAGTTCATAAATTCAACGTTTAAGAAGTCAAAAAAATTTACGATCCTAGGGCTTTAGATATTTGTTTCGGAAAGACAGTGGAATGGTTCAATAGGTATAGGTTGGAGGCAGCTACCGGTGATGATTCTCAAAATTTAACACCTTACGTTGAGAAAACGTTATATGAACGGTTTGTACAGGCATCCAAGTATGATGTTATTGAATTGAACAGTCTGAGTGATGAGTATGAGGTGAGAAATGAGATGGGTAGAAGATTTATAGTGAGTCTTCCAAAAAGAATGTGTGACTGCAAAATGTTTGATGTGGATAAGTATCCATACAGTCACGCAACTGCGGCAGCACATAAGGTTGCTAAAGGTCACAAGATACCAGATCTATGTTCAAACTACTACCTTCGGGAGACATGGCATTTGGCTTACCAAGAAACCGTGTATCCGGGTCCTGATTGCAGTGATTGGGAGATTCTTCCTCAAGTGACTGACTTTACGGTTCTAACTCCTATGCTGGCTCAGAAAAGGCAAAGCGGGAGGCCTAAAGAGAATCGTTATCCTGGACGCGGTGAGGCTCGGAGAAGTACCCCATCTTCGTCGAGACAAACCCCGTCTGCTTCGTCGAGATAAACCCCGTCTTCTTCGTCAATACAAAAACCCATTTGTGTCGATACAAACCCCGTGTTATTCATCGTTACAAACCCCATTTTCAAAAGCCAGCATCACTGGTAGTGTTTGGGCTGAGACAAACCTCGTCTTATTCGTTGATACAAAACCCATTTTTGTCGAGACAAACCCCATCTTCTCTGTCGATACAAAACCCATTTTTGTCGAGACAAACCCCATCTTCTTCATCGAGACAAACCCCATCTTCAAAAGCCAGCATCGCTGGCAGTGGTTGGAACATGACAACCGAGACAACGCCGACTTCAAAAAAAAGAAAGGTTTGTTAGTTAGTAAATGTGTAATACTATATTATTTGTATTATTTTGATTAAACCTTTTGTGACTTTCATCATTATAATTCGATATATTCTTCATTATAATTCGATCCATGCGACCCTCAATTGGATTAAATTAGAACACATCTGACTCATGCGACCTCATGCGAACAATTATGAATCATGCGACCAATGCGACCAATATAGACAATAATATCGATATTTGAAAACAATGTTGAATGTATTTTTAAAAATTTTGTCAAACTCATCCGACGAGTTCTTAAAACACTACTATCGCTTTTGAAGCACAGTCATTGGTTATACACAACTCAACTAGGGAAACATGGGTCATAATCTATTTTAACCATTGATTGACGTTGTGAATAAGTTGTTTTGATTGGTTTTTTACATTTTTATTATTATAAACCCGTAAATTCGTCGATTTCACATTTATTGATCCTTATATGTGATCGTGTGACCCATGCGACCTTCATTTGGCATTAATTAGTTTGACATTGTAAATGTATTGTATTGATTGGTTTTTGACATTTTATCATTGTTAATCCGTAAATTCGTCGATTTCGTATGTATTGATCCTTATATGTGACCATGCGACACATGCGACCCTCATTTGGAATTAATTAGTTTGACGTTTTAAATCTATTGTTTTGATTGGTTTTTGTACATTTTATCATTGTTAATCCGTAAATTCGTCGATTTCGTATGTATTGATCCTTATATGCAACCAAACGACCCATGCCATTATCAATATTTGAGTTGTATACGTCTAATTTAGAATCAGTATAGACAATAATATAAATAATATCGACATTTGAAAACAATGTTGAATGGATTTTTTGAAATTTTGTCAAACTCATCCGACGAGTTCTTAAAATACTACTATCGCTTTTGAAGCACAGGCATTGGTTATACACAACTTAACTAGGGAAACATGGGTCATAATTTGTTTTAACCATTGATTGGCGTTGTAAATGTATTGTTTTGATTGGTTTTTTAAATTTTTATCATTATAAACCCGTAAATTCGTCGATTTCGCATTTATTGATCGCTATATGTGACCCTGCGACCCATGCGACCCTCATTTGGCATTAATTAGTTTGACGTTTTAAATGTATTGTTTTGATTGGTTTTTAACATTTTATCATTATAAACCCTTAAACTCGTTGATTTCGCATGTATTGATCCTTATATGTGACCATGCGACCCATGCGACCCTCATTCGACATTAATTAGTTGGACATTTGAAATGTATTGTTTTGATTGGTTTTTGACATTTTATCATTGTTAATCCGTAAATTCGTCGATTTCTTATGTATTGATCATTATATGTAACCATACGATCCATGCGACCCTCATTTGGCATTAATTAGTTTGACGTTTTAAATGTATTGTTTTTATTGGTTTTTGACATTTTATCATTGTTAACCCGTAAATCCGTCGATTTCGCATATATGTGACCCATGCGACCCGCCCAAAATTCCGTCACCGAAATTCTCGCCGAAGTTTTCATCATATTTGAAAAAATTTGAAAAAGAAAACAGTCGTTTCAAATTCTGCAGTCATGTTTTTTCGAATTCCATCTGACGGCGATTCGATATCCAGGTCATGTCTTTTCGAATTACAGTCGTTTCCTTTCTTACAATAATGACACACTCTCTCTCCCTCTAACTCTCATCGTCTTCCATCAAATTTTTCCGAAAATGCCACATTTTCCTTCTTTCTTTAGAGAGATTTTTCCGCGCTATCTGGATAACTACATTGTAATCTTCTTCATCTGGCTCTCATTCGGTATGTTACATGTAGAGAATGTACATATTTGACTTTAATTTTTTGTTTTTTGTTACAGGATATCCCAAAGATATTCTTCGATGATTATATTTACGGGAAAACGAGGGACAACAACACGACAACGCTTAAATCAAATGGGTCTAACAAAAGATGGGAAGTCAAGTTGGATGGCTCCAGATTCACTGATGGTTGGAAAGATTTCTCCAACGACCTAAACTTAAGCATTGGGGATACTTACTTTTCCCCACGACGGCGACATGGTCTTTCACGTCACCTTCGCCACTCCTACTTAGAGGACTTTACTAGTCGCTGTGGTACCAGTCACTCATTTGAATCTTGCCGTAGATTCATTGGTAAGTGACTTCAATACGGACTTGGGTGATCTCGCGACTTGGGTAAGGATTTTCACGATTTTTATTCCTTTCTACGGATGTCGCATACACTTCCGATAGGGTTCACGAGGTCGAGAGGTCTTTGCCATAGACAATGTAAGATATATATGATGATAGGATACGAATTGTCGTGGGAGGCATATCTAAGACCCATGGCACGTGGTAGCGCTTCCATTAAGAGGGGTTTTGTCTCGATCATCGACTGACCGAGGGTTGTACCCTCGCAGTCGAAATATATGTGAGTACACCAACACCTGTGCTTTAGTTTTTCCGTCAAACAGGGCCTCATAGTAGTAGTGTTTGATTTTCAGTTTTAGTTTGATTGCTCTAAACCTCCTTTGAACATGAACATTAATTTGAACTTGAACTACATGTTTGTGTTTGGATAGTTTTTTACTATGATTCAATAGTAAGTATTACTATTAGTATCAATGTTTTTGTGGAATTACTATTATTGTAACAAGGGTCGCGAGGAACAAGGGTGGAAGAGGGAGAAGGGTCGCAGGGGTCCAAGAGTTGTAGAGTGACAAGGGTCGCAAAGGGACAAGGGTCGCAGAGATAAAAGGGTCGCAGGGGTCCAAGGGTCGCACGGGTCCGAGGGTCGCAGATGGACAAGGGTTGCAGAGATTCGAGTCAATTACTTGTAAATAATTGTATTTGTAAATAAGAAATAATAAATTATTTATATTATTTATAAATTTGTAAATAATTGTATTTGTAAATAAGAAGTAATTAATTTTTCATATTATTTGTAAATAATTTTATTTGTAAATAAGAAATAATAAATTATTCATATTATTTGTAAATATAAGGGGTCCGGGGGTCACAGAGATACCAGGGTCGCAGAGATAAAAGGGTCGCAGGGGTGTAAGGGTCGCAGGGTCAAGGGTCAAACCGGTAAAATCATCGAACTACCCTTGTACCTCTGCGACCCTCGGATCCATGCGACCCTCGGATTCCTTCGACCCTTGACCCTGCGACCCTTTTACCACTGCGACTCCTTTTACACCTTTGATGTTGTTGGCGCAAGTTATGGCTCACAAGCCTTCAGCAGAAAAACTCTACCAGCCATGATCTCATTGACTTGGTTGATGACTTGGAATTTTGTGAAGGCTTTCCATGGGGTCGTTACACATTCGAGAAGATTGTGGATACTTGTTGTAAACACGTTAGTGGGGAATCACCGAAACCAAAATGGTATTGTGGCGGTTTCATGATCCCACTAATGGTAAGTAGTGTATATTATTCGAATAACTTGAATGTTTTTGTACTTTTTGCAATCTTATTATTTTGTTTTAATGTTTCAGTTACTTCCATTTGAAACCATCCTTAGTTTGGGCGGAAAGGGATGGTATGTTGAGGTTATGGATGCACATCGATCATGCCCAAGAATGTGCAAGAAGATGGTTAAATCCAATTTTAACCCGAAGTATGTAGATGTGATAAGACAGATTGGAGATTCTAAGGTAACAATTACACAAGGTTCACAAGGGAAACAAGGGTCATAGAGGGTAATAATGGTTATTTTTTGTTTTTCAGGATATTCTAAGTATTCTTCGTGCTGAACATGAAGAGGAAGCTTTACTTTCGGATCTGGAGGATTACGAGGGATGTGAGGATCCCGATGTTCAGATATGGATGAAACATCTTCGTAGAAATTCGACGGGTATTTGTTGGGAGGATATCCGTAAGCAAGAACTGTTGACACGAAAAGCAACTCTTGGTGATAAAAAAGGCTGAAGGAAAAGGGACTAAGAGGAAGGAGAGCGTGAGTGCTGCTGATGTTGATGCTGATGCTGCAGTCCCTCTGAAATTGGACCAAAAATTTATGGGGGAAATAAGGAAGTCGGAGAAGAGAATCATCAACGCCGTAAGAGACCTTCTAAGGGATGCCGGGATTCATATGTCTAATCCAAAATCAAAGGCTGCCGAGAAAGTTGCGATCACCAAAAACCAATCTTCTGACACTGTTGGTGATTTTGCTTTTGAATTCCTTCGACGTCCAAATCCAGTGTCAGGAGAAGAGCCAAGCGGAGATGGCTTAGAAGAGGATTTGGCAAACATTGCTCCTGATGGAGTTCAACCAAGTAAGTAATATTTAGTGAAAAGGTCATTTGAGTGTCAATTTCCATCGAGACATATAAGTCGTAGGGTCGCATAAGCCGTAGGGTCGTTAGAGTCGTAGGGTCGCATAAGCCGCAGGGTCGTTAGAGTCGCATGGGTCGCATGAGTTTCATATGTCGCATGTGTCACTGGGTCGCTAAAGTCTGATGGGTCGCATGGGTCGAATGGGTCGCATGGGTCTCATGTGTTACATAACCAATGTAACGAACCAATTAAGTACGGTCATTTGAGGTCGCATAGGGCGCATGGGTCGCATAGGTCGCATGGGTCGCATTGGTCGCATTGGTCGCATTGGTCGCATGGGGAGAATGGGTCGCATAGGTCGCATTGGTCGCCATATGTTTAATGAGGTAAATTTTATGCAGGTGCTGGACCTTTATCGAAGGAGTCTGCGCCATATGTTGAACTCCACCGGCGAAAAGAGCAAGAACAGTGCGAGGGAGAGGGCGAAAAAAGATTCTCGTGGAGTCCAAGAACCCGAAAAAGAAGGTTGTTCAAGAACCCAAAAAAACGATGTTTCAAGAACCTGAAGGGGAAGAGGAGTTTGTGTAGATTCCGATTTCCTACGTTCGTTGACGCTAGCGGTGACAAGTTGACTGAGCTATATTGGTTCCTGAAGGCACCTCGACATGAGCGGTGGTGGAAATCTGAGCTAGATATTCCCCGGGGCCAAAGTTTTAGGAGATTATATTAAAGGCCAATGTAAGGCTTGAAGATGATGTAAGTTTTTTTAAACTCTTAGTCTCACAGAGTTTTGTGTCATATGTATTCATGTGTGTTAATTTTTAATTTGCAGCAATTGGATGAGGCGTTGATGTAGTTGTCTTCTTGCTCGGCACTGGATCCCAGCGCGAATCAGAATTATTACGTTTGTTTTGTTGCTTTCATGCAGACGCTCTCGATGTGGATGTACGAGGATATGGAAACTTTGCCGGGAATGCTTAGTGATTTTTTGAATGCCAAGTATCCAATAGGAAGTAGGAAGGAACCAATTAGTGATTATGAAGGTTTTGTCTCGGTTCTAAACATTCCATCGGACAAAAATCGATGGGTACGATGTCATTGGGTAGCCATCAAAGCGGATTTCAAAACACGATGCATCACGGTATACAACTGCAACATGAGCCTTAAGGAAACGCATATCGATCCCGTGATTGAGAAGATAAGAAAAGTTGTCCCCAAGATGCTCATTCTCGGAGGGTTTCCTTCTTTGGCTTCTGGAGAAGATGAATGGAGGTATGTGTATTATGAAGGTCTGTCACAGAACCAAAGCGGGAATGACTGTGGTGTTTTCTCCTACAAATTCATAGAAGCCTCGTTAATGAGAAGGAATGGGTTTCGCTTAATTTGCGACGACAATGTTACTTCCATGCGTGAGAAGATGGCGACTGATGTATATAGTAATGGAGAACGTATCTATAAACCCGAAGAAGACTAACTTGATATTTGGTACATTGTTTTTTTTTTACAGGTAGATGTAAACATTTGGTACATTGTTTTTTAAAATATTTGGTACATTGTTTTTTTTTAAATATTTGGTACATTGTCGCATGGGTCAAACGGTCGCAGAGGTACAAGGGTCACTGAGCCTCATACAACCCTTGCGACCCTTGCAACCCATGTGGCCATTGCGACCCTTCCGCCATTGCGATCATTCTGACCCTTGCAACCCATTTGCCCATTTCGACACTTTCGAAGAGGTAAAAGGGTCACAGAGGGACCTCTGCGACCTTTGGACCCCTGCGACCCTTGTTCCTCTACGACCCTTAGACCCTTGCGACCCTTGTCCCTCGCGACCCTTGGACCCGTGCGACCCTATTACAATAATTGTAAATCCACAAAAACAGCGATACTAACAATAACACTAACAATTGAATAATAGTAAATCCACAAGATCAAATGAAGTTCGAGTTAAAAGGAGGTTCAAAGAAATCAAAATACAGCTCAAATCAAAATATGTTGCTGATAAATCGACTAATTTACGGGTTCAGGATGATAAAATGACAAAAACCAATCAAAACAATACATTTGCAACGTCAAACTAATTAATTCCCAATGAGGGTCGCATGGGTCGTATGGGTCGCATGGTCGGATATATTGATGAATAGATGCGAAATCGACTAATTTACGGGTTTATGATGATAAAATGACAAAAACAAATCAAAACAATACATTTACAACGGCAAATTAATTAATTCCAAATGAGGGTCGCATGGTTCGCATGGGTCGCATGGTCGCATATATTGATGAATAGATGCGAACTCGACGAATTTACGGGTTTAGGATGATAAAATGACAAAAACCAATGAAAAAATTACATTTACAACGTCAAACTAATTAATTCCAAATGAGGGTCGCATGGGTCGCATGGGTCGCATGGTCGGATATATTGATGAATAGATGCAAAATCGATTAATTTACGGGTTTATGATAATAAAATGACAAAAACCAATTAAAACAATATATTTACAACGTCAAACAATGGTTAAAACAGATTATGACCCATGTGTACCTAGTTGAGTTGTGTATAACCAATGTCTGTGTTTCAAAAGTGATAGTAGTGTTTTAAGAACTCGACGGATGATTAAACAATACATTTAACATTTTGTTCAAATGTTGATATTATTTATATTATTATCTATATTGATTCTATATTAGACATATACAACTCAAATATTGTAAACATTTGGTACCCTTGCGACCATTTGTCCATTTCGACCCTTCCGACCATTGCGATCTTTCCGACCCTTACGACCCATTTGTCCATTTTGACCCTTTCGACTAGTCTTTTCAATGTCAGACTACTGATTTTTCCAGGTGCTAGCTATGCTTTTTATTTTACCATTGCCACATTCAAGACCTATATTAAAAGGTTCTTTAATGTGGTCAATACATGGACCTTGGTCATCTGTGTATTTAGTGTCTTTCTGGAATTTTAAGAGTCCATTTATTTTTCGTTAAATATAAGTTTATAAATAGAGGAGGAAAAAGCGAAAAACTACAACAAGCACCAAATCATCTCTTGTTTCGAGTCTTTCATTCTCTCAAAAGGGCGATTTCTAACATCTAACCCTAAATTCTCTGAAAAATCCTTGTTACCTTTATGACCGTTAAGGTCACATGGTCGACCCAGGGCATCGTGCTGTCTATTTGTTACTCAATGTCTTGGTAATCGTCGGACTCAGTCTGTATGCAGATACACACAAGTACTTACAACGTGGATGGAGGACTTTGTGATGTATTTGCACTACATAAGGTCTTGGTAATCGGCGGACTCAGACATCAAGCTGTATCTGTGTTACCTAAGGTCACAGTTGGAGGTCAAATTGGAGAAGGCGTTGAATCACGCACGACTCTTCTTGCAGGGAAGGACTGCGATGTGTCTTTAAACTCAGCAAATTTGACCTTTTTTCTTTCCTTTTTTCATCTTGAACTTCTTTTTGCCTTTTTTTCCTTCAACCTTTTTCTTGCCTATTTTTTCTAGAACTTCTTTTTGCCTTTTTTTTTAACCGTTGTGACCTTTGAGACCTTATGTAACCTTATGTAACTTTTGTGACCTTTGTAACCTTTGAGACCTTATGTAATCAATATTTAAACATTGAAAATATCTTATTTTGCATCTATTGTTTGTAAGATTATGAACCAATATGACCCGTTATGCGACTCTCAATCGAATTAAATTATAATCAGGTTTAAACGGGTACGACTCATGCGACCACACATAACCCTTGCACGACTCATGCGACCCAATATGATCACATATGAACCATGGACGACTCATGCGACCAAATATGACCCATGGACGTCTAATGCGAACACATAAGACCCTTCTACGACTCACACACATGACCTTGTACGACTCATGCGACCCAATATGATCACATATGATCCATGGACGACTCATGCGACCACATATGACCCATGGACGTCTAATGCGACCACATAAGACCCTTGTACGACTCATGCGACCCTATATGACCACATATGACCCATGAACGACTCATGTAACCACATATGACCCATGGACGACTCATGCGACCTATGCGACTCATGCAACCATACATGACCCATGGACGTCTAATGTGACCACATATGACCCATGTACGACTCATGCGACCACATATGACCCTTGTACGACCCATGCGACTCTCATGCGACCCTCATTTGATTGGTTTTTGACATTTTTTCATTTTCACCAGAATTCCAACCGAACTTTTCACCAAAATTTGAAAAAACTTTTCGAATTCCATTTGACGGCCATTCGATGTCAGGGTCATGTCTTTTCGTATTCCAGCCGTTTCCTTTTTCTAATAGCGACACACACTCTCGCTCTGTAACTCTCATCATCATCATCATCTTACCGAAAATCCAAACGACTGGTGACGGCGATTCGATGTCAGGGTCATCTTCTTCTGGTGAGAGGATTTTCACGGTACCAGTCACGCGTTTAAATATGGTCGTAGATGCAGTGGTAAGTGAACTCAAACGATTTATTCGATTCATCAAATCAAGCCGTATATGCATTAGTTTGGCGTTGTTGTAAATTTATTCGGTTATCGCAGACACTTCTGCTACAGTTTGCGAGGTTGAATGGTCTTTGCGGTAGACAATGTAAGGTTGAGCTGATAACCAATTACACAGATATTTGGGAGGCAGATCTAAGGCCCGTGAAACGCCGTGGCGCTAGCATCACCAGGGGTTGGACAAAGTTTTGTCACGATAATGGCTTTAACGTGGGTTGTACCCCCAAAGTCGAACTGGACACCGTTCTTGATGATGTACCTTGTCTACTGCTTGCCCCTATAATCTTCATAGATTGAATTTCGTTGTATTTTGATTGCTTTGAACCTCATTTGAACAACAAAATTCATGTTTGTATTTGGTTGGTTTTTTTACTATTATTCAATAGAATGTATTATTGTTAGTATCGATATTTTGTGGATTTACTATTATTGTAATAAGAGTCGTAGAGGGTCCAAGGGTCGCAGGGGACAAAGGGTCGCATGGTCCAAGGGTCGAAGGGAGACAAGGGTCGCAGAGGGACCAAGGGTCGTAGAGGGTACAAGGGTCGCACGGTCCAAGGGTCTAAAAAAATGTTTACTCGTTGATTCAACTTGTTCTTTTTTAACAGTTTATTTGTAACATAATTTTGGGAATGAATAATTCAAATTTGTACATTGTAATCTCCCAAAACTTTTACCCGTTCGACCCTTGACCCTGCGACCCTTGACCCACAAGGGTCGCAGTGGTCCAAAGGTCGCAGAGGGACCAAGGGTCGCAGTGGTCCAAAGGTCGCAGAGGGACAAGGATCGCAGGGGTCCAAGGGTCGCAGAGGGACAAAGGGTCGCAGAGGTATAAGGGTCTAAGGGAGATAAGGGTCGCAGTGGTCCAAGTGGTCGCAGAGGTACAAGGGTCGAAGGGAGACAAGGGTCAGAGGGGGAAAAGGGTCGCACGTTCCAAGGGTCTAAAAAAATGTTTACTCGTTGATTATTGAAGATGTAATTTGGTACATTGTTCTTTTTTAACAGTTTATTTGTAACATAATTTAGGGAATGGATAATTCAACTTTGTACATTGTAATTTTTTAAAAAATTATTCATATTATTTGTAAATAATTTGTAAATAATAAATTATTTTGACTATATTGTTAGTATCGCTGTTTTGTGGATTCAGTATGATTGTAACAAGAGTCGTAGAGGGACAAGGGTCGCAGGGGTCCAAGGGTCGTAGAGGAACAAGGGTCGCAGTGGTCCAAAGGTCGCAGAGGGACCAAGGGTCGCAGTGGTCCAAAGGTCGCAGAGGGACAAGGATCGCAGGGGTCCAAGGGTCGCAGAGGGACAAGGGTCGCAGGGGTCCAATGTTCGAAGAGGTACAAGGGTCGTAGGGGTCCTAGGGTCGAACTGGGTCACAGGGTCGAACTGGGTCGCAGTGTCGAAGTAGGTCGTTGGGTCGCAGGGTCGAACTAGGTCGCTGGGTCGAACTGGGTCGTAGGGTCGCAGGGGTATTTTGGGAATATCAATATTTATAAGGGTATTTTTGAAGTTAAAAATCTTTTTTCTTTTTCGGGAAGGGTATTTTTGAAGTGTTTTAGCCCTACGAGGATATTTTTGAAGTTAGCCTAAGAAATATTGTGTTTTAATTACTTTAAAATTGAAATATTTTTTTAATTAAATCAAATAATAAAATATATAAACTCATATATAGCAATAAACAATTAAAAAAATTGTTCATTAAATCACTCTAGATAAATTTATTGAAACAATATTTAAACAAATTATACCACTCATTATTTTCATAAAAATCCTTATAAAAACAAATAACATAACTTATAATTAAAAATAGAAACATTTATAAATTATTTAAATTATTTCAACTATATACTTTTTAATATTCATTTTCATCCAACATTGAATATACTCAATCTTTATTTTCATCCACCTTTGAATATACTAGAAAAAACCCCGCGCGATGCGCGGGCGCGGGATGATGTTTTATTTTTGTTTTTGTGGTGGCTAGCGTAAACTGAAATTGAAATTCACAGCAACTCTTGCTGAAAAATCACAAGAGCAACTTTCACAAACTGGTCTAGTTCATTTGCTAATAACAAACTGATTAAATTAAGAAAGGCAGAAAAGAAATCAATTGTCACACACAACCTCACAGTAATCATGAAGACCAGTTAAAACACTAACGGGACCTAACTAAGAGGAACTTTAAAATAGTGACAGAAATAAATGAAAATCAGTGCACAATAGGAAAGCCAGAATTCTTAATAGCATCATAAGCAAATTGCAATGGCAAAGAAAAAAGTGTTCATAACAATTATAGACATATAGAACCCACAAAAGTCTAATTGAGCCAAGAAAAGCACACGATGCAACTTGTTCATCATTCACAGAGAATTAACTGAGTATAGAGAAAGGGTTGTGTTAAACAGATACCAACCAGTAGTTCACATAATAAATTATGTCATGGATACAAGATAAAAACATGACTTGAAAAGCTACTTAATCAACAAACCTTGTTTGCGACATCAGAAGCTTCCCCAGAATTCTCATTTTTGGAAGTACCCTTGCGCTTCTTCACTTTCTAAAGTAGAGAACTCAAAACAAAATAAATCAGTTCTTGAGAACAATATAACACACTTGACCAATACCCTATCCTATCAGACAGTGCCTTTTCTGGATCAGCAAGTGATGTCTCTAGTTGCCCTGGGTGATTCCAAAAATTCCAGCAATTTCACAGATAGTTCTTCCTGGGGGAAATTTGCAAATAAAATGAGCAAAAAAGAATAAAGCATGATAAATATATTGTTAATGCATTTCATGACAAGGCACAGGTCATACAACTCCGTGGAGTCTAATATAACCTATAAAAATATCCTTTTATACATTCCTTTTTTTAAATCTGATTATCCTTTGTAATTGTCTTCAACAAGTTGTTGCAGTTGCAGTTTTGAGATTGGTCATGATATCAGCGTGAAATCCAAGCCTTTTCAGATGATATTCAGTAACAATAACTCTATAAAATGCAACTTAAGGACAACATCTCTTTTGAGCATTTTACCGAACAGTTGGTATGCAATACGCAAGACGCCATCCAAAGATTTCCAAATCAGATTAGCTTCAAAAACCTAAGAAATAAGGAACGATTCCTATGCAATATCATGTTGTGAATATTGGGTAACGAAACTGATTCAATGTTTTTTACCTGGATTCACCGAATGGATGGTGTCAAGATGCAAGCCAACGACATCGACACCAACATCCGTGTCGTCCTCTTCGTCTTCGTTGCTTTCGTGCTCGTCTCTGCGGTATTCCCTACATATTCCCCAGCAACCTGCTTAGGGTTTTTCATCATTCCTTTGCCTTCAGTTACAAAGCGAGAATGGTATGCCAGATATTATTGACAAGAATATATAACTAAGAGTGGAAGAGTGGCTGATGATCATGGAAAATGGAAGAGATGCAGACGTGATGATCGCTAACAATTATGTCGATTACGTACATGTGACCACTGGAAAAAGCAAAGCCACGCATCTCCATGCTTCGATTTTCTAGAATCGCCGAAGGTATAAAAAAAACGACGATTGAAATTCAAGAAGCATAAACCACTAAACTGCAATTTGGGAATTGGAACGGTTGAAGTTCTAGAGCCTTAATAGAGGAGCGCCAATCGCCAAAAAAACGTGGAGTAAATTATATATAAAAATTTAATTAGCTTAATTAAGTTAATTTTTTGTTTCAACTGAATTTAAATATATTACAATTTTAAATATAATTATAAAAGTTGTGCTGAGGTGGCTTCACCAGAATCCACCTTTTGCAACAACTTTTATATATATAATTTCAACATAATCACTAATATTTAATTAGTTCAATTGATTATCAAATTAAATATAAAATACATAAAAATAAAACTCTAATAAAAGTTAAATACTTATCGAGTCATTATATGTATATATAATGGATGCTCGATCTGAGGTTAAGAATTTTATTATATGCAATTTGTTTCCCTGAAATTAAATCTTTTATATATTATTCTATATATTAAATAATTTATATTTAGTATTTTCGCAAATAGTTCAAGTAGTTAATCCTACTATTTATATTTACAATTGTATTCGACAAACAACTCATTTTTACCATTTGTATTTGTAGTTGATCATTTGAATATCTAAATTTTTTATTTGAATACAAATCGAATACGAATATTTCAGATATTTTATTTATCTATAATTCTATATATATATGTATATATATTATGTGTATTATAGACAATTTTAAATATAATATTTTTAAAAAATAAGATATAATAAAAAATATTAGTAATATGGAAAGATTGATAATAAATAAATTGCTAATAATAAAACAAAGCCAATAACACAGCCAACATCATAATATGAAAAATAAATAAATAAGTTGTTCATGCAATATATATATAACATTTATATAATATTTATTGGTTTCTAATAACAACATAATGTATACAAATATTAATTGTTTACTACTATCAAACAATAAATTGTTAAACAAAACATATGAGATTGTATAACAATTAATGTATTTTGACGATGTAGTCATCCGAGATTGATGTATGCAGCAAATTTTTTGTGGTATCCGTTTCCTTGCCACATGGTGGTGTAATATGAGAAATGCCTCATAAGGATGAATGAGTTATTTATAGGCTAAATAATTTCAGCCGTTTAAAACATGATCTAACTCAAAAAATTGAAGTGACATACACATGAATGCAATTGTTCCTTAAATGAGAAGAAACACTTATAGTGGGTATTGATGAGATTAAATGAGTGGTTAATGATGTGAGAATAATGGATATTTATTTTAAAATTTTAAAACTCCTCGTAAACTTATAAAATGAAATGAAAGAAAAACAAAAACAAAAACAAAAATAATGATGATGAGAATTGGGAGAATTATTCTATTTTTTTTATAAAAAATGATATTTAGATTCATAAATTATCATTTTTATAATCATATTTTTCATGTTACACTTTGTGTATAAATTCACCACAAATGAATAATACATGCCCTACTTTCATCATGGTCCTTTTTTTACGATCTTCATTTTTCGATAAGATCATATTCGTAATTGAGAAGATCATTCGACTCATCCTTCTTGTTCCTCATCTTTTTTGTTGTTTCTGTCGCTTTGAGTCTGCACTAGGGAAGTTGGATGTCGTCGTTACCATATGTATGTTTCTTTTCACCGTTGTCTTTCTCGTTCTATTTGGATTTTGATGGTTAGTCACTTTGTTGCATCGAAATTCATTTTTTTCTTGTGATTTGGAGAGATCAAAAGTATGATTTTGAGATTACGCACAACCAAGAGAAATCCAAGAAAATGTTAGTTAAAGAGAAATAAGCTGAATTTTGAATGGAACAGAGTATATATATTGACGAAAGAAAAAGTGGTAGATATTTGAATATTTGAATTTTTAGTTATTTATTTAGATTATTTAAAAATCTCTATAAATTATTTATTACATAATTATAGAAAAACTTCAACTTGCTAGTCAATCGATATAATCTGCAGTTATAGAACTGATTTAAAATTTACAATCCATATAAAATATAATATAAAATTTAAAAATAATCCGATCTATAACAGATTACACTCTGCTGAAGTAGACCAACCCACTTGACATCTCCTTCTAACTTTAAATGTAACACTATTCGCTAATTTAAGAGAATTATACTTTTTTATATGTAACCCTCTTCGCTAATTTAAGAGAAATATATTTTTTTATATTTGTTTATAAATAGGGAAAATATATTGTATTTTAGTTGTTAAAAGCAAAGCGCTTGATCTTTTCGGCCCAATAAATAACGGGCAGGGCCTAAAGCTCTTGCTTTACTCATAGCCATCAGGGTTAGGTTCCGTACTGTCATGCCCATCAGGAAATTTTCGCGGAAATTTCCTCCGTCCAAATGAAGCATTAGACTGAGAGCCAACCACCAAGTTTCCAGAATTTTTCATCTCTCTACTCCTCTACTCTCTCTCTCTCTCTCTGTCATCTTCTGCCTTCGTACCTATCAGAACCCTAGGGTTCTCTCTGGGCGATCGATTCTTATGATGTAGCGTATCTTCTTCTCTTTTGGGTTCAAAAGACGAAGACAGGGAGTGGTTTTGGCGTTCTAGATTTGGTGCCTCGTTGACCAGATTGTTTTTTTGTTTATATTCACGTGAGGGATCGGAGTTGGTGTGTGACGAGGATGGCGGATTCATCGCCGGATTCGTGTTTCAAAGGAGGTAGGTTTTGCGCTCCAGGGTTTCGGTTTCACCCAACCGATGAGGAGCTGGTGGTCTATTATCTGAAGAGGAAGATCTGTGGGAGAAAGCTCAGAGTCAATGTAATCGCTGTAGTTGATGTGTACAAATGGGATCCCGAGGAATTGCCTGGTAATCACATTTTCTGCTTTACCCGATTTCCTTTTTCGCTTTCGCCTTCGGTGAATAGGGTTTTTTCCTTACTTTTCTCTGCTTGATCATGGTTCTTTCTTGATACCTATCCAGTTAGTTTATGTCGTAGATGATATTTTGACTTGCTACGAAAACGGATAATTATAGCGGATTTTGTCTTTTATAATTTTTCAATTGTAGAATTTCGATGAAATTCCATGGCTATTGCGCCAGTACGAGATGGACCAGTCATTTCTGTTTGTAGTTTTTGCTTGAGTTTTGGAATCGGGTAGTGAAGGTGCATCTGATGTCCTCAACACAACAACGTTAAATAAGTAAGACATTAGTTTCGACCATTTTGGCTGGTGGTTTTGTCGGATCAGACTGGCTTTGCCCAAAGCATAGATAGTATTATTGAAATTAACAGCTAAATAAGCTAGAAGTTTCTGCTAGGTTGTTTGATGATAACTTTTAACTCATCTATATTGTATTTTTTTACATATTGCTTTAAGATTGATAATTATGTATCTTGGCTTCTACTTGTGTTGATTTCAGTTCTCTAAGAAATCTGATAAATTTGAACAGGCCAGTCACTGTTGAAATCGGGAGATCGACAATGGTTCTTTTTCACTCCAAGGAGTAGGAAGTATCCCAATGGAGCTAGGTCAAGTAGAGGCACTGCAAGTGGGTATTGGAAAGTTACAGGAAAGGATCGGACCATCGTGTATAATTCCCGAGAAGTGGGAATCAAGAAGACTCTTGTTTTCTACAGAGGCCGTGCACCTAATGGTGAGCGAACTGACTGGGTGATGCATGAGTACACAATGGATGAAGTGGAACTTGGAAACTGTCAGAATGCTAAGGTATTAGGATTTTCACTGCTAATGCTTTCCTGTCTTTCTTATCATCTTTTGTCCTAAATTGATTTGTTTTTTTTTTTCTCTTCAGGATTATTATGCTCTTTACAAGCTGTACAAGAAAAGTGGAGCTGGCCCCAAAAATGGTGAACAGTATGGTGCTCCATTCCAAGAAGAAGAATGGGCTGATGATGATAAGGAACACACAAATAATGGCCCTGAGGCAATGCCTCTTGCTGTTCAGCTTGACGGTGCTGATCATGTGGACGATGGTGTACTTACTCATGATGATTTTGAGGAACTCCTCAAAGGAATTGCAGATGCACCTCAAGTTCCTCTGAGGCTAGAAGAGTATAACAGTGCAGATGTATTTGAGGCTACTGAAGTTACATCGGCTCCTCCAAAGGCCACGGAGGCAGCACCATTAGTATTTGAGAAAGAGGATTACATAGAAATGGATGATCTTCTGATCCCTGATCTGGATGCTTTTGCTACTGGGATACCTTCGCAACCCTTGAACCCTGATGAGTTCAGTGGCCTGAATGAGTTTGACCTGCTGTTTCATGATGTTGCCATGGCTTTTGATATGGATCCTATTTCTCAGGGAACGGCTATGAGCTCGTTTACTATGAATGATTTTGCTAACAACACTGATGACCAGAAGCAGCAGCACCCATATCATCAGTTACATCAGCAGGCTCTAGAGAGCGAGCGAGACAACCTCACAGATCCTAGTGCAGTTGATCCAAATAAGTTTACTGGAGATCTGTGGCTACAAGAAGAGATGGCTCATCTCGGTGATGGAACCCAATATTATTCTGAAGCATTTGGGTCAGCATCATCAGGTACTTAATATCATGCATGTCTCAGTGCACTCTCCGATGATTTTACAGCTCTGCCTCAATACTCAAATCTACATGTGCCATTCCTTCAAACCGAGATTTATATAATATTCTGCTAACTTTCTCTTTGTTGTGCGCATTCCAGAGTTACGAAACTCTGTTTATGTTTCAATACTAGACTGTACGCCTTATCACTGATAATTTATCAACGTTCCTCATTTGGTTAGGTGTGATATATGGGTCCACAAATCCTCCTATGTCCGCGGCTACGCAAGACCAGGGAGGGGAAAATTGCCCTGGAACAACGAGCCAATTATCTAATGCGCTGTGGGCATTCATGGAATCTATACCCTCCACACCAGCTTCTGCGTGCGAGGGTCCTCTGAATCGGACCTTTGTGCGGATGTCTAGCTTCAGCCGTATCAGGTTCACTGCAAAAGCAAATGGTACTTCTGTGACTAACAGCACAGTGGTAACGAAGATGGCTAGCAGAAACAGAGGTTTCCTTCTGTTATCAATTCTTGGTGCTTTGTGTGCCATCTTCTGGGCGTTCATGGCCACAGTTAGAGTGTCAGAGAGATCCATCCTCTAGTAGAAGAAGCGAACTGGGTTACATAACACATGGAGAATTTCTATTTTCAAAATTCTAAGCGGTGGCAAGTTAGAGTAACACATGGAATCCACTAGTGCCTTATCAGATATATGAATCCTTAATATGTACAGAGTTTGAATCCTTATAATAAGGGTAAAAAAAGAGTGATTTAAAAAGAAGTATAGGTACATGTGTGCAAACTTGCAATCTCTTCTAGGTGTTCATAACCACAAGGAAGGAGCAGGAGAGACCCTTGTTGTAGGTGGGTGTTGGGATTCTGATAAATGGAGATTTGATTTAGGGTTTTAAAGTTAGGATAACTCTTTGAGCTTCCACGGATTGGTTGGCATGTGATATTCGAACATGTACAGACTCTGTATCTTGTTTCTTCAGATTTGGTGGAACCACCACCACCGTGGCTGAGTGAAGAGAGCAAAATCCAAAGGAAACGGCTGATTTAGTGGTTCTTTTTGTTGGCGTTAGGACCGACGAGAGTTAAACAGTGCTGGTACTATCACGTTTAGGTTAAAAAACCGAGGACATAATGATTATATTTGATAAAAGAACCAAAAAAAACTTAAATACTTTATTAAGGAAGCCCAGAACCTTGCAGAGTAACGTCTTTTTTGTTAGGGACAAAAAAAGATTATTTCCTCTCTTTTTTCTTACCGTGTCTTAATAATACATATCCACCTCTTGAGCCTTGCCAATCCGTACGTTTCAAACCACAGTTTCCTCCTCTCTCTCGCTGGGGAAAGCTCATAACCATGGCCGCTGAAACTCCCATCCGTATCGGAATTCTGGGCTGCGCTGAGATCGCTCGGAAGGTTTCCCGAGCCATCCATCTCGCTCCCAATAAGCAATCAAAATACAATGGAATTCAAACTCGCCAGCCGTTCATTGGAGAAGGCAAAGGCCTTTGCCATCGAGAACCGGTACCTTGCGACGGCGAAGATCCATGGCTCCTACGAGTCGCTCCTCGAAGACCCTGACGTGGACGCCCTCTATGTGCCGCTCCCGACGAGCCTCCATGTCGAGTGGGCAATACGCGCCGCGAGAAGGGCAAGCACCTTCTACTCGAGAAACCTGTCGCCATGAACGTCGCCGAGTTCGATAAGATCCTCACGGCCTGCGAAGCCAATGGCGTTCAGATTGTTGACGGGACGATGTGGGTGCATAACCCTCGGACCCAGAAGATGAAAGAGTTCCTCTCGGATCCCGAGCGATTCGGACAGCTCAAAACCGTAAGGCTCTGACACCTAATTCGAAGGTTTGGAGTGAGTTTATCTTCGGTTTCATGAAAGGAATGAAGGATGAATGTGTCTTTGTGGACACTATACTGTTTATAGATATCATCTTCCATCGAAAATAAGCTTCCCATTTCCAGGATCGGTTTGGGGTAAATGACACGTGTTTTTATTTCCTGATTGTTCGTGGAGCTTTGCTTTTGGATTCGTGTCCACATGCTCAAAAGTTGGAGAAAGTTTGCATTTAAGAATTTGTGGGGCATTCTATTTTGCGTTATCATCGTCAAATCGCAGAGGAAAACATTTCCGTAATCAGCTCTCAGATGCTCGAAAGTTAGGATTTAATAAGATTGACCTGTTTGTTGAATGTTGGATATATGTATCCATTCCGATTTTAAGAATGTTTCTTGAAACTCCATTGCACTCACCGAGGGTATTCCTTTTGGACTCTGCAGGTGCACAGCTGCTTCTCATTTGCTGCGGACGAAGATTTCCTCAAGAATGACATCCGTGTGAAGCCGGGTCTTGATGGGCTTGGCGCCCTAGGGGACGCAGGGTGGTATGCAATTCGGGCGACTCTTTTGGCCAATAACTATGATCTTCCCAAAACTGTCACTGCCTTGCCTGGCCCTATCCTGAATGAAGCGGGAGTGATTCTCTCCTGCGGTGCATTCCTCCACTGGGAAGACGGGCGAACTGCCACCATTTCCTGCTCCTTCTTGGCGAACCTGACAATGGACATAACCGCCATTGGAACCAAAGGTACTCTCCACGTTCACGACTTCATCATTCCGTTCCAAGAGACTGAGGCCTCGTTCAGCACAAGCACAAAGGCTTGGTTCAATGATGGAGTGACCGCTTGGGTTAATAAGCCAAGCGAGCACATGATCGTAACTGAGCTCCCACAAGAAGCGTGTATGGTTAGAGAGTTTGCACGTCTGGTGGGAGAAATCAAGAACAAAGGAGCGAAACCCGAAAAGTTTTGGCCGAGCATCAGCCGGAAGACACAGCTGGTGATTGATGCAGTCAAAGAATCGATCGGTAAGAACTTTGAACCCGTAAATCTCTTGGGGTATTGAAGAAAAGAGCTCAAGATGGGTTGTTCAAGTTACAAGTATTGTTGTTATTGATCTGTCTCTGTCTGAACTTTCTATGCATTGTTCGTGTTTCAATAAAATGCGGAAAATGTTTCATAATCCTCTTTGTGGTGGAGGCCTAGACTTTCATCGGTTTAACTTCAAATTCAACTTTAAATTGAATGCAGATTTTGGCTGTGGACAAAAAGTATTCTTAGTATATGCTTTTTGTCCATTTCAAAATTAAATATGAAACATGTAATAAATAAACAAAACAAAAGTTTTAAAACCGTGCTTTTAAGTTTACCCTGCAAAGTTTCTAAATAGCCTCATCTAGCTTTGTCATGACTTGCTTTAAGTACCTTGATTACATATGATTCTATCACGCTGAAGAAGAGGAAGAAAGGAAAGCAGTGAACTAGGAAGAAATAATATTTTTTTTACTGTGTGAATAAAATGTCTTGCATTTGGTTTTCTTACTAAACCAAATTAAAGAAACAAATCAAGAATCTAATTTACCTGATTAACAAATTAAAGAAATTAACTTAATGACAAGTGATAACAAATCGTTTTCTAATATTCCCCTCTTTATTGAGCATATTCCCATCTTGGAAAGTAATTCTTGAAACTCTTGAAATTGTTTAGTTGAAAATGGCTTTGTCATGATATTCACGATTTCGTTATGATTTGCAACACGTAATGTCCGAACAATTTTAGCATGTAATTTTTCGTGGACCACATGATAATCAATCTTTATGTATTTTGTGCATTCATGAGATACGAATTACTTGCAATGTGTAAAGTTTATTATCACAGAAAAACAAAATTGGTTCATTAGATGGTAAATGTAATTCACAAATCAGAGAGACTAGTAACTCACATATTGCATTTGCCATTAATACTTCGCGAAACTGTCACATATTTTTAGTTTTTCATGAAATTATAGAATCTCCTAGAAAAATACAATAACTAGTAGCAAATCTTCTAGAATCTATACAAGAGGTTCAGGTTCAATCAACGTCAACAAAAGCTTTAAGTTTATTTTTAAAATAAGAGGAATAGAATAAAACTTGTTGTGGGTCATTTTTAAGATACGTTGAGTTGCTGTCAAATGAACATCAGTAGGAGAAGCCATGCATTAGCTTAAGTTGTTTACAAAAAAAATGATATATCATACCTAGTGATAGTGAGATATATGAGTTTTCTTATCAAATTCCTATAATAGGTTGGATTAGTGAGTAAAGATCCACTTTCTTTTGCAAATTTTGACTTTAATTCCATTGGTATTATAACTGGGTTGCATCCTAAAAAGAGAAACTCGTCTAAAACTTTGAGTGTAAACTTCCTTTGACATATTCTTTATTAGACCTAGCAATCTAGAGTTCTAAAAAATATTTAACATCACCAATATCATTAAGCTTAAAGACAGAGCTACGAATCTGTCTAACAGAAGACATGTCATTCTTGTTAGTGTCAAAGATGAATATATCACCGACATAAACAAACAAGACAGTAAAGGAATGGTCATTGTGTCTAACGAAAAGAGAATGATCGAATGAAGATGGAGAAAAACCTGCAGAAACTAGAACTAATGAAAATTTCTTGTTCAAGTGGTGGGTGACTTGTTTTAGGCCATACAAAGACGTGTGTAATCAGCAAACTGGTCTATTAGGAAGATGCTCCCTCTACCTTGGGATGTATCGTTGAGGTATATTCATATATACTTCTTCTTACTCACCATAAATAAACATTAATAATATCCAATTGATTAATATACCAGTTGTGAGATGCAACTAATGACAACAGAAGTCTTACAGTTACCATCTTGGTTACAAGACTAAAAGTGTCTAGATAATCAAAACCTTTTCGTTGACTAAATCCTTTGACTACCAATCTAGCCTTGTATCTATAAAGGTTATTATCAGGATTATACTTAATTTTATACACCTATTTACACCCTATAGCATGTTTATCATGTAGCAAATAGACAATACCAAGTGTTATTATCTAATTATGTTTGTAATTAAGAAGACATAGTAGATTTTCACTTAACATATTTATTTGCTTTAGTAAAACTCCTAGGCTCAGTTTCTATCGTAATGGCTTGAACTAAGGTTTTAAAGGTATGTTGTAATTTTTCATAAGAATTTACATAAGACAAAGGGTATGTGTTTTGTTAGAAAAAGAACAAGGTGTATGATATATTTGAGAGTAGTGATAATCTGCCAGATACCCATGTGGTTTTAGTTGATGTTTAGGTTGAGAATGCTGAAAAACTGAATCGAAGAGTTAGATTCAGATTGAAAAGAATAAGAAACAATAGGATATAAAGGTTTAATAGTTATTGATGGCAGAGAATCAAATACATATTCAGAAAAGGCAACATTATCAAATGT
Organism: Gynandropsis gynandra; assembly: GCA_036759665.1. Classification (NCBI taxonomy): domain Eukaryota; kingdom Viridiplantae; phylum Streptophyta; class Magnoliopsida; order Brassicales; family Cleomaceae; genus Gynandropsis; species Gynandropsis gynandra. The sequence continues at coordinate 277,320 of JAXIOL010000019.1, read as the reverse complement.
ACTATGAAAACTAGAATGATTAAGAGAAGAATGCAATGAATAAAAATGCATATAAGGAAATTAGACATTCTAATGGAAGAACAAAATTAGGAAGTAACTATAACACATTTTGGAATTTGATCTTGAAATCAAAATTCTATTACTAACAAGATCCAAGATTTTATATCCCTTTATATCCTAATGGATAACATTAAAAAAGCTGTAGGAAAGGCCTTAGGAAAGAACTTGTGCCTATCAATGGGAAAAGTAGATACATAGCATAATCAACCAAAAACTTTCAAGTGATGTAATCTTGTGTTTTTTCTAGTTAAAACTTCAAAGGCGATTTATCTTTCAAAATAGCCATCGGGCTTCTGTTAATTAGATATGTACAATAAGAATACAATCACTCTAATAAACAAGAGGCACATTAGACTTAAATAAAAGTGCTCTAGCTACGTATAAAAGATGTTGATGCTTACGTTCCACAACATAATTCTGTTGTAAAGTGTAAGAACATGAAAGAAAGTGAATAATCCCTTGTTGTTTTATGAAATCAATGTATTGTAACTTTAGAGCATTTCACTACAAATAGATTTAATTCTAGTTTTATATTGTGTTTCAATTAGGTTTATAAACGAGGAAAAGACAAATAGAGACTTCAGACTTTGAATGCAAAAGATAAACATAAATAATTCTTGTAGAGTCATCAATTAAAGACAAGAAATAATTTAACCCATCAATTGCTTCCAAATTAAAAGGTCTCCATATATCTTAATCCACTAATTGAAAAGGAAGTTCAGAAAGTTTATTGTGAGATATCAAAGAACGTTAAAAGTCAAATGGTACAATAAAAATCATCCTTAGAATTGGTAACTAGTATAAGAGATTTGAAGAAAAGATCTTTGATTTTAATATATGAGAAAATTTTGAAACGGACATGATTTGATTCAAAGATATATCCTAAACATATAGATTGTGAAACAAGCTACCCCTCCCAATCATCAAGGTTCGAATACGATCTTGTACTAAACGTGAAACAAATTAAAAGTGACTTGAAAACCAAAATATTTAGCTAGGAGACTAACACTAAGAAGATTATATTGAAAAAGGTGATATGAAACATTGATCGTAAAATAATGTCCCTAGATAATCTAACAGAACTAATGCATGAAATAGGTTAAGTACTTCATGTGCAAGTGTCACATAAATATTCGAAACAGTTATAATATAAGTGAAAAGATTCAAAGCATTACAAACATGACAACATGCTTCTATGTCTATGATCTAGGAAGATTCAGGCAATTAAAAAGTAGGTAACAAAGCAGATAAATAGAAATGAAATAACCTATGTTAGGTATTACATAAGTAGTTGATACATGATAACACGTAGTGTGGTTACGCATTTAAATCATTTCTGCATAGTTTGTATAGCACGAGTTACAAACCGACACGAATATCCTTATCTAGTCCTTTTGTTGGTTTTCAGGTCTTAAAGCGACAAGGCATAATCAAGCTTAAGAATGTTGATTCTTGGAGTCAAATACACATACTTGGAGCTACAAACCACTCAGAGTAGATTCTAGCCAAGGAACTGCACGGAATACCCGAGCATCGAGCGAAAAGAGCAAAAACACGAAGTTAAATCATGAAAATACACGGACCCACACGTGCTGCCCCTTAGCCCGAGTAGGCTGTACCTCCAGAACAATCAGCATGCCTCGGGCTATCACCAAGTCTGCTCAGATAGCTTGGAAATGGGGAGCCCGCATGGGGCGCGTGTCAGAATAGAAACCCTAAAACGGATTAGAACGAGAGAAAAAAGGAAAGAGACACTGCCAATAAAGAGAACGAGCCATTCAGAACAAAGGAGAGGATGAAGAACACACGAAGGAGAGCTCAAGAGAAGTTGGGAAGCAAGGAAACAACATCGGAACGTCGGCGACGAGATAGGGAAGTCTGAGGCATCATATTCCCTGCTCTTTATCATGTTTACTGTTGTTTTCTCTTGTTTTACAACAAACTCCATGAGTGAGTAAGTCTTTAGCTATGAGTTAGGCACATCGGTTTTTTAAAGGATGCTTATGTTTATGCATTAATGCTTAGACTTTTCAAAGTTTCTTGTATTTCGATTCTAAGATCAATGTTGTGAACGTTCTATACTTGTGTTAACCACTCAGTAACTTAGGATTTCATGTTTACTGGGAGGTGAGATTATGAATCCAGAAATATTAATTGTTGATTGAGTTTGATTAATGAGAATTCGACCGGCCAGTTAATCGACTCAAAAATTAAGATTACATGCTTAATGCTACTATAACTACGTGTTAATTGCCACTGGGATGTAGGATTGCATATTATTGTGGTTAGGGAGTTTAGGTGTCGAGAGAACCATTCTCTATTTACGAGCATAAATTCCCCGTTATCAAGAAAGTTTGATTGTTTTATGATCTTTTGTTGGTTGCACCATTACAATTTTAGTAACTTGAAGCTCGTAGTATTCTGAATTATCAAGTCTTTCGCGTTTCCTCATTGATGTCATATTTCAATTTGGTATTCTCAGATTTTACCCTACATCACCATTATTTTCATTCGTCTTAGTTTAGTTATATTCTTAGCTTAGGCTGCAATAGTCCCTAGAGTTCGACCTTGGTATTACACCGATACGTATCCTTGTAGTAAGTGAATATTAGGCATTTTATTTGCTTGATAGTTTGCGCTTATCAACATATATGATGATAAATCAAGTGAGTTTGAAATAATACCTTTAGCTAGATTTAGATGATTGATGATTTGTTAAAGTTGCTCTTGTGTGAGCAACCATGTCAATTGAGTTGATGCAGTTTGTTGATGGACAAATGGTTTGTGTAGTCTACATAAGAGTCCACACCGAGATAGGAATCAACTGTTAGCAATTGAAGTGAATGGAATGCAAAGAGAACATCGCTTTCTTTTTTTATGAAACATGTCTATAATTGTTTTGTAATTGTTTCGTGGCTTAGTGAAATGTTGATTAGGTTTAGGTGAATTATACCTTTTTAATAACGTTTACTTAATCACTAATACATCCATAATTATTACATAATTGCACTAAGACATATAATTATTATTTCAACGATCTCGCACTTGCTCCAAGTGATAATTTATCTACATATACATACACCATCATCCATATCTCATATGTAAAACTCATAAAGACATTTATTATCAATGGATCAATTCCTATATAAACCATATCTTTAGTGAAGAAGAAGATATGACCGATTACCACGTTGATTATCCAACAATCATTAGTGAATACCGAAACACTTGTAAGTGTGTGACCTTAGGGGTTCAACATTAAGCCGATAGTAGATTATTCCAACTAACCAACTAATTGAGGTTGAAAGTTGTATTTTCTTATGTTGTTCTAGTTGTGGATAATCATATGGTATGGTTTGATTGTCAAACCCTATTAAATATTTCATGTCAATCATAATAAACTGTCGACTGATTTCTAGAAACCTTTTTCTCTCATCACAATTGTTTTTTCCAAAGACGTAATTAGTTGTTACAATCTATAACAACATAGATATCAAACTTTTACCAAGAGTTGACAGATCTCATCTTGAGAAAACATCAATTGCAAAGCATTCAATCATTTCCTTCATTCTTTCAGAAAATCTTCTAGAGCACAATGTGTTTAGAATAAAAGAATGAAAAATAAGTTTTAGTTATTTTGTTGATCTAAGGTCTAAAGAAAATCTAACACTCAAATTATTTTGAGAAAATCTGTTGACAAATTAATGGTAACTTACCATTAGGCTCCTAACTTTAGGCCAGTTCAATAATCACATCCTTATGTGCATCATCCATATCTGTGACTTAATAAAAATAATCTACTAAATTCTATCCAATAGAAGCTATCAATATACATTATCTATCTGAATAACTAACGTTTGAGTAGTTATTCTACAATCAAAATATATGTTTATTAATATTTACCAAAATTTATCTCTTTTTATTATGATTTTTATCGTGACGACGAGTTTCCAATATTTATCACGAACTTTTACATATCACATATACACACATATATATATGTATATGTATATATTAAAATCATCAAAAGGTAAATGAAAATCCTATTTTATAAAATGAATTTTTCTAATGTTACATGATTGTATTCTAGTTCAATACAGTTTTAAATCTTGAATATATACAAGAATTAGTTCTAATACATTATATTTTTCAATCTATTCCTCAATCTTTTCTTGTAAAACTCATTTAACCAAACACCTTTTGTGAGTGGATTAGTTTGGTTTACTTTCCATCTACTTTTTGAATTCAAACATCTTTACACTCACTGATTTTTGAATGAATTGCTTAGCAAAATAAATTATAATAAATTAGTTTATAACATATATAATTAATCATTTGAAATAAAATTTTATAATACAGAAACTTACGATGAAAGTACACCACCATCGGTGGCGTATAACTTCTGGAGTAACTTGTTAGGAATAATAGAGTTGATCACGGAAGGACCCTTGGATGATGATGTTGTTTACATGTTTTAGAACATCATCGAAATCAAACCTACAAATAAAAATGAAATATCTAGATAACATTTATAATTTATAACAAATATAAATGCATAATTTGAAATTTTACCATAGCGTTTCGAGAGGACGATCAGGCTCGATAGTTCGAAGGGGATGCCTGTTGAAATTATCGATTAAGGAGTCGATATCCACCATATCTTCATCTTTATCAAATATCGCTGGTGCCGATATTGGTGAAGGAGGACGATATGGTGGCGGTGGAGGCGAGGGAGGAGCTCCCGCTGAACCCGTCAACATACCTCCAAAACCTATGAATCACCTAGCCCTCATTTTGTGTTTAATGTTTATGAATGTGATTATTGTGTGTGAGAGGACGTGTCTGAGAGGATTTGAATTTTTGATTTGTGTTGAAAATGAAACTGTTCAAAGGTATATATGCAAAAATTTCCAATGAGCATCCGTTGTAAATTGTAACGGATGCCCATTGGAAAGAATTCAACTCAATAGACGCAATTAAGTGACACGATGTTTTGTTTCTCCAACGGGCATCCGGTACAATTTCCAACAGATTCTCGTTGGAAATGCGTGTTCCCGAGGCAACGGACGCCAAAACGGTTGTTCGTCTCCCAGTGTAACGGGCATCTGTTACAATTTGATTTGGATGCTCAATAGAAATAAACGTAGACTAGGTAGGCATGATGAAACTTTGCAGCGGAAATCCTTTGCAAATAGTAACGGATGCCCGTTACATCTTTTTAACGGGCATCCGTTAGTAATTGGTAACAGATGCCGTTAGCAGTATTAAGGGATGCCCGTTACAATGTTTCTAATGGTCATCTGTTAACGGCTTCTAACGGATGCCCGTTAGAAACACTACAACGGGCATCCGTTATAACTTTCCAACGGATGCCCATTGGTTTTACAGAAAAATTAGAAATTATTTCTAAAGGTTGATGGTAATTTCGTGTTCCAATGGGCATCCGTTAACATTTTCAATGGATGCCCGTTGGTATTAGATCATATGAAGTTTTAAAAATATTACACATCATTTATATATTCTTCGATTGTATTTACATTTCGATTGTTTGGTTGAAGATTTTTCGGTTGTATTTACATATCATTTACACATTATTCTATTTACATTTCGATTATTTGATTGGAGATTCTTCCATTGTATTTACACATCATTTAGATATTATTTTATTTACATTTCAATTTTTCGATTGGAGATTCTTCTATTGTATTTACACTTCAATTACATTACACATTATTTACATTACATATTATTGTAATTACATTTCTTCATTAGTAGATTCATCAATTGGCAAATCTTCCTTTGATTGTTCATTGAGTTCATCGTCATTTTCATCTTTTGTATCTTCTGGTTTAACGTCTTCATAATCGCGTATGAATTCTCTGTCTATGTCAATTCTTGCGAGAATCTCCTCGCGATTGTGTGTATCAATTAAATGAATCGGCTGCGGATGATCGGGTTACAATGGATCTTCTTTTTCAATTAAGTTTATAATTCCTCGTGGCTTGATCTTTACTACGGACCACCACTCATCTCTTCGACGTTTCAATGTTGTTGGATATTGCACATAACATACTGGATCTGCTTGATCTATTATGATGAATGTATCATACTTACCATATTGTCGTGCCGGATTGATGTCAATTCATCCCCATCGGTTTTTCATATTCCACGTCCTATGTTTGGGTCGAACCATTGACATTTAAAAAGCATTACCTTCAACCCAACGATACCGAGATATTCTTCTTGTATGATTTGGTGCAAAATACCGTAGAAGTTATCACCCTCTATTTCACTATTAACACAAACGCCATAATTGTATGTGCTTCTATATTTTCTGTGTTCGTACATGTGGAACGTGTATCCACGAGTAAACAAAATTGGCCACCACATAACATTTCGTGCAGGGCCCATTAGCCGAATCTTTTAACCACGTTGGAAGTCTTTCATCAGAACATTTCACATGTATAACATAAAAAACAAATGAATACTTTATAATAAACACAATTAATTTTAATAGACGTGTACACGAGTACTTACGTAATCTCTCAACCACGAGCCATAATGTTGAACTTTCATGTCTGTGAGTTCATTTGCGTTTAGATGAGGATATGTACCAATTACTTCTTCATCCAATATCCTGTATAATGAAAATAAATTAATATTGTGTAAATATATACATATATATTTGAAAGATTGAATATTGTTTGTACCTTTCGAATGGTCATAACTCTTGATAATTTAGTAATATCTTTGTGGGCGTGATTATACTTCTCTGGTATTAACCAATATTCCTCGAATTTACCTTCTGTACGTTCAATCAGTGTAAACATCTCAGAGATTGTGCTAAACTGCAGATTATATTGATACAAATAGTTTATGTAATCATCCGTTGCACGTCGTAATTTCGTCTGAATATGCGACTCGAAATAAAATGTGATGAAATATATGACTTCTTCCAACAAGTATTGTTTGACAATAGATCCTTCAATCAATGCTTTGTTTTTGAATTTTTCTTTAAATGAAAGAAAAACCTTTCGAAAGGATACATCCATCTGAATTGAACTGGCCCACCGAGTATTGCCTCATCTGGTAAATGTATTGACAAATGTTCCATGACATCAAAGAATGAAGGTGGAAAAACTTTTTCCAATGAATATAATACTTCAGAGATATTGTTTTTCATTAATTCCAAGTCACCCCTTTTTAAATTTCTTGAACATATATCTCTGAAAAATATGCTAATTCCGCATAGCACATCGTGAACAGTCCATGGTAAGAGCTCTGAAAATGCAATTGGAATGAGTAGCTGGATGAAAACGTGACAATCGTGACTTTTCAACCCGATCAGCCTCGAACCAACAATATCCACACACCGAGAAATGTTCGATAAATATCAATTTGGAAAGTTAACGTCTTCTTTTAACCACTTTAATAATATTGTTTTCGCCAGACGAGACAATCTAAATACTGGGACAAGTGACCTTCCATCTCTTAATTTCAACTCAGGTCATCGACATATTATCCTCAAATCTTTTCTTGATTGTATATTATCCTTAGTTTTACCCACCACATTCAAAACAGTATAGATGATGTTATCGAAAAAGTTCTTTTCGATTTGCATAACATCTAAATTATGACGTAATGTCAGTGATTTCCAATATGGTAGTTCTCAAAAGATACTACGTTTATACCAGTTATGCCATTCACTTTGGTCTTTTGGTATACAATGCCACAATCTCCACCGCATTCTACCGATTCTTGTAAATTGTCGATTGTGTTCAATCTTTCGTAAAGGATTCTATTCCGGTTTGCATGCACGCTGCCTCTTCTTTTTGTACCACGTTCTTTCGAAAATGTTTTTTTATCTTTCCGGAAAGCATGTCCACGAGGAAAAAATCTTCTATGACAATCAAACTAACATGGTTTCTTACCATGTACTAGTCGAAATGAATTTGTATCCTCCATACAATATGAACACGCTAATCTCCCATCAGTGCTCCATCCCGATAACATTCCATAGACAGGAAGGTCGCTAATTGTCCACAACAAGACCTTTTCAATGTAAAATTTTTCATCATACTAACGTCATAAGCAAGAATTCCTTCGTTCCATAAATGTCTTAATTCATGAATTAAGGGCTGCAAAAAGATATCGAAATATTTCTTCGGATGTTCTGGTCCTGGAATCAGCAACATAAAAAACATTACCTATCTTTTCAAACACTTATTGAGAGGCAAATTATTAGGAGACAAAATCAGTGGCCACAGAGAATATTGACTTCCAGATTGTCCATATGGACTAAAACCATCGGTGCATAGACAAAGATAAACATTTCATCTTTCATACGCGAACTCAGGAAATATTTCATTGAAATCTTTCCAAGCCTTACCATCCGAAGGATGTTGCATTATACCTCGCTCGTCGAGTGTTCTGCGTGCCATCTCATTCTACCTTCGCCCGTTGAGTGTTCTGTGTGCCATCTCAACCTGTTTGCTACAGGCATATAAAACATTTTTTGTATGGTACATATTTACTTGAAGATAGTTTTTTTTGCCGAAATCTGCTTGTACCGCAAAACTTGCATTCCAACAAGTCTTTATCATTTCCCCAAAACAACATGCAATTGTTTCTATAAACATCAATTTTCTTATGTGGCATACCAAAATCTTTTAAAACATCCTTTGTTTCTATTATGTCTCGGAAGCTTGATTATTTTCCGGTAAATATTCACACATGGTTTTGCAAAATGAATCCATGCAATTTTCAGCAACATTGTAGTCTATTTTTATACTCATCAATCTTGAAGATAAAGATAAGCGGGACTGACCTTCATGACAACCTTCATATATAGGTTGTCTCGCTGAATCAATAGGTTGAAGAATCGGCGTGCATCGATGTTCGGCATCTTTTCATGCGTTTGTTCATGAACAACTCCAGGAAAAGCATCTGACACCATTTCCACGTATGGATTGGTCATTGATGCTTCATAAATAACTTCTTCATTTCTTTCTATTTGTGCTTTTTGCACAATATCTCTAACGCCACAATTTTCACCGTGAAATAGCCAAATTTCGTAATTCTCATTAAAACCCACCTTGTAAAGATGTTTGCAAACAATTTCTTGACTTTGATACTTCATGTTTTTGCATCTTTTGCATGGACATAACATTGTCCCGCATTCTTGACACAAAGGTTACATCGATGCAAAACTCATAAATTGCTTTAATCCGTGTAAGAGTTCTTGCGTAATCTCTTCGATTATAGGATCTTTTCTTCTATACATCCACTCTCTCGATCTATATATCTTTATTTGAAGAAGATGACATTTTTTTTGAAAATATATTTGTTGTTGATGGTTTGATGCTAAAACCTTGATAGTATCATTAAATATTGTTATTAGCAACGGTCATCCGTTACACTTTCCAACGGACATCCGTTACGATTTCCATCGGCAATCCTCGATATTAATAATTTCAACGGGCATTCGTTACACATTCCAATGGACATCCGTTATAGTTTGCAACAGATGTCCGTTAACCATTTTTTGTGGTTTTGTAACGGCATTCCAACGGACGGAAGCAATTGAACCTTGTCGCTTTAAAACCTGAAAATCAACAAAAGGACTAGATAGAGGACATTCATGTTGGTTTTGTAACTTATGCTAAACAAACTACGCATAAATGATCTAAATGTGTAGCATAAAACTAATCCACACTATGTATTATCAAACTCTCCCAGACTTGAACTTTTGTTTGTCCTTAAACAAAACTAGAGCTAAGCACAAAAAAAAGTCAAACAACAACCGGATACTAGCATAAGTACTTCGAAAAATCAGTCATCATGCACAATAACAAGTCACACGAACATAGACCTAAGCAAACTCAGTTCAGACTTCTATTTACCGAAAGCCACAAGTCGTGCAATCCAACACATAAAAAAGGTTCATTTCACTACCCCATAAACAACATCCAAACAATCTTCATACCAATTTACCCATGCATACATGAAATACATTTCTTAAAGATAATAATTATTTTTTTGTATTTTTAACATAGAACATTCTACGCTCGGTTTCTACGATGTCGGAGTCGAAGAGGACAAGTTTCTACTTAGACCCATGTTGCAAATCAGCATACTCATAAGGTTTTGTAACCTTAGAGGTGTGAAGAGGTTACGTTATTAAAGCATCGTTAGACCCAAACCATAAGGTTACGCATTAACTCTAACCGTTAATACATAGAAAAGCACCTCAACCCACCTCTTAGACCTGAACCATCAAGATCTATGCACTCATGTCAATGTAAGGCGGAAATAGCTAGAAGCTTATTCTATTGATAGTGGAGTGTAAGTGCGTGGAATCATAAGAATGAAAAAGTAAATCTAAAAGGTGACTGACTTAGCAAAGACTGAACGATATATACAGAGATATAAACACTTTGGACTGAAACCTAGGGGGCGGAATACAACCATAAGCCATGGATTCTGCACCATTACTAGACTAGCCAGTATCAAAAAGCCCTTTTCAGCAAACCTAGGCTTTTGTTCTCAATTCGACAAAGTGACACAAAAATGGCTAAAGCTCAAAATCTCATACTAGTTATCCGATAGAAATCCTAAAAAAGACATAAATTGCTAAAATAAAAAGAGGAATCAACGTCTAATCATGATCGCAAGCATATCACTCAAAGAGTACCCCACCAGACTTGAACAGAACACAGTCCTGGTGTACAAAATTTGTGAGAAGAAATTACATGCCAAAACTTGGGAGAGGATCAGGAAAGTGACAACGTGTACACCAGTGTATTATGCTTTCCAGAGTTGTTGGTACAACTGGATGTTATACGCATCTATTCTATTGTCGGTAATATCAAAGTGGCGAACCTGTGATAACAATCACACAACCAAAAATAGAAAGAATACGATACATCATGGTAGCTCGGTAAGTACATACATGCGAAAAAGGAAAAGAGTTAAGTACTAGAAATCAAATAGAGATCGAAAAGAGATACAAAGGAAAACAGAAAAGGATACAAAGCTCGGGTTGCCTCCCAAAAAGTGCTTGTTTATGGTCTTTAGCTTGACCCTTACGCTTTAGACGTGTGTGGGATCGAAAAGAGAAGTATGCTTCTTCATCCTCTACATGATCAGAATAGTATAGCTTTAACCTCTGCACGTTTGCCATGAACGATTCCTCATTTTCTTGTCTAATTCTACGGCTCCATGTGGTAAGACACCTTTTATGGTGAAGGGCCCCGATCATCATGACTTGAGCTTCCCTGGAAACAATCTCAAACGGGAATTAAAAAGTAGTACTCGGTTTCCTATCTTGAATGAGCACTGGAAGATGTGCTTGTCATGCCATTTCTTTGTGCATTCCTTGTAGATCCTTGCATTCTCATAGGCATCATTGTGGATCTCGTCTAGATGGTTAAGTTGGAGAACTCGCTTCTCCTCGATAGTGTTAAGGTCGTAATTCAGCGTCTTTACTATAAAAAATGTCTTCTACTCTAGCTCAACTGGAAGGTAACATGCTCTTCCATAGACCAGATAAATCGGTGTCATGCCTATTGGGGTCTTGAAAGTTGTTCTGAAAGCCCAAACTGCATCGTCTAGCTTCAATGCCTAGTCTCGTCGAGATTTTGAGACTATTTTATGGATTTGATTTCTCGTTTGGAGACCTCCATTTGTCCACTTTTCTATGGGTGATACGATGTAGCGGTCTTACGTCTCACTCCATACTTCTTCAGTAGTGTCTCAATCACCCGGTTAACAAAGTGCTTCCCCCATCACTAATTGTAACCCTTGGGACACCAAATCTAGGGAATATGATGCATTTGAAGAGTTTGACCCCTGCCTTGGAATCATTGGTCGGACATGCTTGCGTTTCCACCCATTTTGTCACATAGTCCACAACGACCAAGATGTATAGATTTCCGCAAGAGGAGGGAAATGGTCCCATGAAGTCATGCCCCAAATATCGAATGATTCGACTTCCAGGATTTAGTGCTGAGGTCCCTCATGTCTTCCAAAGATGTTCCCTGTCCTTTGACATGAGTCACTAGCTGAGACATATCCATGAGTGTCTTTGAAGAGCGTAGGCCAATAGAATCTAGCTTAGAGAACTCTAGTTGTTTTTTTAGAGGTGGTAAAATGACATGTATAGTTAGAAAAATGATAGTAAAAAGCACGTCACCTACCTCCTCTTCCGTATAAACCACTAGAATAAGCCATCGGTCCCTCTCCTGAATAGATAGGTCTTCTCCCAAAAGTAGGCCTTGACATTGTGTAGGAACTTCTTCCTAGCATTGTAGCTTAGCCCTTGTGGTAGAGCCTTGAAGACGAGGTAGTTCACGAAATCTGCGTACCATGGTGCAAGCGCTCCGTCTATGGTCATGTCAGCATCATCTCTGGAAGAGTCGTCAATAGGGCTATTTTCTAAAATTTCAAGGCGAGACAAATGGTCGGGAACACTATTTTTTTGTCCCTTTCCTATCTTGTATATCCTAGTCGCATTCTTGAAATACTAAGATCCATCGTATAAGTATTGGTTTCACGTCCTTCTTGATGAGCAAATTTCTTAATGCTGCATTATCAGAGTAAACAATTACCTTGGACTCGACAAGGTAAGAGTGAAACTTCTCAGAAGCGAATATAATGGCCAACAGCTCTTTCTCCATCATGTATTAATTGCACTGAGCGTCAGGTAAGGTCCGGGTAATTGATAGCATGTATCATATTGTATTTTTGATGTCCCAATACAACGACCATACCGTAGTCACTAGCGTCGCACATGAGCTCAAAGGAGAGCTTTCAATCAGGAGATTGAATGATGGGAGGTGAAATCAACGCTTTCTTGAGTTTCTCAAAGGCGATATGGAAGTCTTGATTAAACTCGAACGTTACATCCTTGCTCAAAAGTTCGGTGAGCGGTTTGGTGATCTTGGAGAATTCCTTGATAAATCGTCGATAAAACCCCGTGTGCCCCATGAAACAGTAGGTGGCTTTAACATTCTTAGGAGGGGGTAGCTTCTCGATCACGTCAATCATAGCCTTGTCGACCTTGATCTCTTGTTCTGGAATCCTGTGGCCTAAAAATATCCCTTTACAGATGATGAAGTGACATTTCTCCCAATTGAGCACGAGATAAGCTTGTAAGCACTTGTCTAACACTCTACAAAGATTGATCAGACACAAATCAGAGGAGGAGCCATGGACTGAGAATTCATCCATGAGCACCTCCATAATATCACTATTTACATCAGAAGAGATGGAAGCCATGCATCGCTGAAATGTGGCGGGTGTGTAGCATAACCCGAATGGCATTCGGCGGTAGGCGAATGTCCCGAATGGAGAAGTGAATGTCGTCTTATCTTTGTCATTTCGGTGTATTGGGATCTAGAAAAATCCTGAGTAGCCATCAAGAAAACAAAAATAGGAGTGAAATGCTAATTTTTCAAGCATTTAGTCGATAAAAGGCAATGGGAAATGATCTTTCCTGGTGTTCGTGTTGAGCTTGCGATAGTCTATGCACATGTGCTACCCCGTCATTGTCCGTGTAGGAATAAGCTCGTTGTTCTGGTTGGGACAACAGTGATTCCTCCTTTCTTTGGTACCACTTGTAGTGGACTAACCCAAGCGCTGTCGGAGATGGGGTATATGATGCTCGCATCTTGAAGCTTCAGTAGTTCTTTCTTGACTACTCCATCATGTTGGGATTGAGCTGGCGTTTGTAATGTATGGATAATTTTGAATCATCTTCCAAGTGGATATGGTGCATGCAAAGTTTGGGGTTGACACCCCTGATGTCCTCTAGTGTATAACCGATGGTGGATCGGTATCACTTAAGTGCACCGAGCAATTAATCGACATGTGGCCTATCAAGAGCGTCATTGATAATCACATGGTATATAGATTCGGAAACAAGGAATTCATACCGCAGCCCCTGTGGAAGGGGTTTGAGGTTGATCTTAGGTGCTTTCTCGGCACTCCAGTCGAGATCCGTGTGTAAGCGGGCGATCGAGGGCGTAGCAGGTGATGCACAAATCTGAAAAGATGAAGCCCACTGGTGCTTGACAGCATCCTCGTGCGGGTCCTCTACTTATAAAAGTGGTGCCTGTGACGGGGTTCCACCTAGCCCCCTCGGGCTCAAGTTCAGGTAAGCTGCCTGTGTGGTTTCTACCTCTATCCCGCACGGGTTATGTATAGCATCCATTAGCTCCAAGAGTGTTGCTCGAGGCAGGTCATCTATCTGCATGTGTGGGGCGCTTGATAATCGATGACTCCGCGTGGGTTCTTTAAGTAGCCCGCTCGGGCTATGCAGTTTCGAGAAATATGCCCGTGGTGGGGCACGATCCAACCTGCGAGGGCCTTGCGATCTGAGTTCAACCCGCATGGGTTGTAGGGTAGACACGCACGGGTCAATGCTTGTTTCTAGTGCTATCGACTCTTCCATGAGTTGTATGCACTCCTCGACGTCCTAGATTGACTGAAATATGCTCCCGGTGCATGCTGACAGTGCTATCTCCACGGGGTGGATGTCTCGATGCTCATGTTGAACTTCCTCGGCTAGTTCATCTACCGTGCCAATGTGCAACATGGGTTCAGTCATGTACGGCTTCTTGAGCGTATCATGTAGCTTGAACTCAATGGACTCGTCTCCGAACTTCGTGATCATTCTGCCCTCGGTGCAATATATAACCATATTCGCTGTGTTGAGGAATGGCCATCCCAAAATGATGGGAATCTTCTGGTTTTCTCCATGTCCATACTACGAAGTCTGCTGGGAACCAAAATTTTCCCACTTGTACTGCGACATTCATCAAGATGCCTTCGGGCTTTCGTACAGACTGATCGGCCAAGGTAATCAGCATGCGCATGGGTTGTATATCTCCTACTCGATTGAATTTCTCAACAAGTACAGTGGTAGCAAGCTCACACGCGCTCCGGTGTCGATTAGTGCATGTTTAAATCTCATAATCATAAATCTTACAATGGATGATGAAATTACCTGGATTGGACATCTTCTTAGCCATGGTAGGTGGTTGCATGAGAGAGTTAGTCACCATCACTACTCATTGTCTACGGTCCTCTTCCTCGTTATGATACCCTTTATGAATTTGGCATAAGATGGCATCTTCATGAGCGCATCGTATAATGGGATGGTGATTTGTAACTTCCTTAGGAATTCCACGAATTTGGCGAATTGAGCATCATCGTTATGCTTCCTTTGGTGCTGTGGGAAAGGGATGGATGGTGGCATCGGGCCAGTTTCACATAGGCGAGCTATTTCTCCTCTTCCTTGTCGGTTTTCTCGTCTTCTATGTCTTGAGAAATGGGTTGTTCATTTGTATTGCTCGGAGGCTCTTCTCTTGTGGCTGTGGAAGGCACGGGTTGCTCCACTGTCTTGCCACTCCTCAGATGGATGGCATTGATCTGCTCCCAAGGGTTCGCCACAGGTTTCCCAGGGAGTTGTCCAGGTTATCGGCTAGACCCTTGGGCGAGCTGTGCCACCTGTGTATCCAGGTGTTTTAGGTGTTCTTGGAAGCTCTCCATTTGCTTTCTCATGTCATTTTGCTCAGCCATAATTTCTCGAAGCGTGTATTTATGATTCTTCTATTCTTGCAATAACAATAACAACATAGAAACAACGTCAGAGTCACCTGAGAGCTGTGCGCCTTGCTGATAGACTTGGTTCTGGCCACTCTCTCTCGGATGGAAACTGATTGTTGGCCTAGTATGTGTAATTAAATCAAGAACAACCCATCAAACCAATTAAGAGAACAATCCAAAATCAAGCATTAAGAACAAAACAAATGCATTACAAAGACCTCCCTAACCCATGACAAAGAGGTTTACTCCCAAATCATAGATACCAACACAAAAACATAGATGAATGTCATACAAATCATAGAGAAAAGCAAAGAAGTGAAGTTTCAATCTTCCCTTTACTCTTGAACTCCAAAAATCGTCTCATGTTTCCACAAAATCGTCCTTCTCTCCTAAACGGTGTCTCGTTTCCTTTTTGTGCCAATGGCGTATCGCGTTTCCTTTTCTCCCTTCTTTGCTTTTCTTTCATTTGATAGGTTTCATCCATGCCCAACCGGGCACAACAAATAGCTCGATCGGGCACCTGCTTCAAAAGGGATCGCTCGGGCAATGGAGTTACCCGGGTCGTGCGTTCTCTTCAAGGGTCTTCTGGTTAATGAGCCCGGTCGGGCTGTCCAAGACGCCCGGTCGGGCGTTAGATTTCATTTGTCCGAGCTCTTTTCTTCCGTTCACCCGATCGTGCTTCTGGATGTGCCCGGCCGGGCACAGTACACCGCCCGGTTAGGCACTTCTGAACCAAGGGTAGTTTTGCGGCATTTGATTGTCTTTGCGTCCGATAGCTTTGCTTCCTACAAAACACGAGAAAACAATATAAGAAGCCTCAATTCCGCTAATATGTCGATAAATTTTAAAATCATGATAAAACTAATCCTAGAAATAGATGAAAATCCTAAGACGAATTACGCGTTATCAGAAACCTTGGGTTTGGTTTCTTGTCACCATTCACATTTGAAAGTTATGCGGGTTCGCTATGTTACTTGTATTGCCATAAGAGAGGTTGGGATGGCTCTTGATGTAGCTGTGTAGGCAAGGCCGATTGTTGACGTAGTTTACTTCCTCTATTCCCTGGCCTATAGATGCGTCATGCCCATCTACATGTAGACCCGCCATCATCCTAAATATTTCACCAACTTGTTGCTTTAAGTCAGTCAGATCCGGGTTAGCAATACCTAACTCCTTTACATCAACTTTGGATGGGAGATCATGGTTTTAATCTCTGACATTCTTGCCTCCCTCCCTTTCCATATTTTCGAGTTGTTGGAAAGTGAGGTCGCTAAGGGAGTCACCACCTACGGCTATAATCATGAAGCGTGTGGTCTTTTGGAGTCTTTGCATGAACCTAGTGTAAGGTACTTCTTGTCCATTCCATGATGTGGGACTTAAACGTCCTAAACTTAGCTAGTAGAAATAAGGTGTTTGCGTAAGAATCTCACTAAGTTAGTTTTATCGTAATCATACCATTTTCGGGGCTATCTTGGATGACAAGTCAAATAGAATAGTGATACGCGAACTATCAAGCAAATAATATGCCTAATTTTCGGTTACCACAGGAATACGAATTGGTGTAATACCAGGGTCGAACTCTAGGGACTAATGCAACCTAAGCTAATAATATAACTAAACTAAGACGGATGAAAGTGATGTGATATGGGGCAAAATCTGAGAATGCTAAATGAATTATGATAACAATGAGGACACGCGAAAGACTTGATAATTAATAACACTATGGCCTTCGGGTTACCGGAATTGGAGGGGTGCAACCAACAAAAGATCATAAATCAATCAAACTATCTTGATAACGGGAAATTCGTGCTCGTAAGTAGAGAATGGTTCTCTCGACACCTAAACTCCCTAACAACAATAACATGCAATCCTACCTCTCATCAGCGATTAACACGTAATTACGGTAGCATTAAGCATGCAATCCTAATTCCTGAGTTGATTAACCGACCGATCAGATTCTCATCAATCAAACTCAATCAAAAATCAATATTTTTTTTATTCATAATCAAATTTCCCAGTTAAACATGAAATCCTAAATTACTGAGCGGACGACACAAGCATAGAACATTCATAGCATTGGTTGTAGAACCGAAATACAACTTTGAAAGATCTAAGCATTAAAGCATAAACATAAGCATCCCTTACAAAATCAGTGTCCCTAACCGCATAGCTAAAGGTTTACTCACTCATAGATTCTGCTGTAAAACAAGAGAAAACAACAATAAACATGATAAAGAGTAAGGAATGCGATGATTCAGACTTCTCTATCTCGTTACCGGAGTTCCGATGTTGTTTCCTCCTTTCTCCAACTTCTCCTGGGCTCTCCTTTGTGTTTTTCATCCTCCCCTTGTTCTGAGCGTCTCTGCTCCTTTTATTGGTGGTGGCACTTCTTGTTTCCCCTCGTTGTAACCCTTTTTTAGGGTTTTTGTCCCGGCACGCAATCCGCACCGACTTTATGTCTTCATGACCATCCGAGTGGGCTTGGTGACTGCCTTAGCCGTGCTGGTTCTTCTGGAGTTACAGCCCGCACTGGATAAGGAGATAGCACACGCGGGTTCATGTCATTTCATGGGGTACGGTCGGGGTAAAAGTCAGCCCGAGGCATGCAAATTCTTCTGCAGAATACAACCCAAGGTGGGCCCTTTTTCGAGCCCGAGCGGGCTGAGTTAACCTCTTGTTTTTGCTGCTTTCGCTCGATTCTATGTTTCATGCGGTTCCTTAGCCTGAATCAACTTCGAGTGATTTGTAGCTCCAAGTATGTGCAGTTGACTCCAAGAATCAACAACCTTAAGCTCGATTCTGCCTTGTCACCTTAAAACTTGAAAATCAACAAAAGGACTAGATAGAGGAGATTTGTGTCGGTTTTGTAACTCGTGCTATGCAAACTACGCAAAAATTATCTAAATGTGTAGCTTAAAACTAACCCCATACTATGTGTTATCAGTAGCTCCCAATCCGGTGTTTAAATGATCGAAGATGATACTAATACACTCTACATCGTCTCAAAATCTCATAATTTTTAGCATTGAACTCGAAATTCTGAGTTAATCAGTGAGTGGCATGGATATTTTAGATAAGCCTCATATAAATAGCTGATAGAGTTCCACATTGCATAGAAAACGTTTGATGGTTGTGACGTTCTTAGGTGGGGACAACTTCTCAATCACCTTGATCTTGTCTTTATCTACCTCTATGCCCTTGGTCGATCTTTTTTACACAAGCACGATCACATCCTGTAATATAAAATGGCATTTCACCTAATTAAGCACGAGGTTACTTGTTGGTAATTGTCTAACAATTTACATAAATATGTTAGACACATATCAAAGGAGGTTCCATGAACATAAATTCATCAATGAAAACCTCCATAATATCCATAATATCCTTTATGATGGTTGAGAAGATGGACATTATTCACTGCTGAAAATTTATGGGTGCATTATAGATTTTGAACAA
The DNA here is from genome assembly GCA_036759665.1 of Gynandropsis gynandra. Classification (NCBI taxonomy): domain Eukaryota; kingdom Viridiplantae; phylum Streptophyta; class Magnoliopsida; order Brassicales; family Cleomaceae; genus Gynandropsis; species Gynandropsis gynandra. Next base: position 258,195 of record JAXIOL010000019.1, on the reverse strand, counting down.
CATACGATGATATACCAAAGTAACATACAAACATGTGATATTCGAATAGCTACATAGAAGAGAAAAAAAGAATGAAGGACAAGATGCTCTAAAATTTTATCAATAACGCCAAGGGAAAATGATCTTTCCTACTGTTAAAGCTCAATTTCCTATAGTTTATGCAAAATCTCCAACTTGTGATTTTCTACATTGGTATTAATTTGTTCGATTTATTAAGAAATATTGTAGTCTCTTCCTTCTTTGGTACTACTTGGACAGTGCTAACCCATGAATTTTTCAAAAGCGTTTAAATAATACTTGGATCTAACCATTTCAAGACTTCTTTCTCAATTACTTCATTAATGGTCGGGTTAAGCCTATCTTCATTAATGCTCAGGTTAAGCCTATGTTGGTGTTCAAAAGACGACTTAGACTCATTTTCTTAATAGATCTAATGCATACACAATGATAAACTCAATCATTTTAAATCCTCTAATGTGTACCCTATAGTGCCCTCCTATAATTTTTCTAATGTGTTGAACAATGCATCTACCTATGAAATATGTTATGTGGACTTGAGATCAAGAAAAACGTACATCAACCCTCATGGTAAGGTTTTCAGCTCTATCAGGTGCGTTCTCCATACTTCAATCTGATTGTGCGGTTGTCCTTTACTTTGATGATACCTCTAATACAATAATGACTTTTACTTTGTGGGCATCCATGGCTTTGAAGAGCTGAAATCCTCCTTTAGCTGGCCTTGCTCAGGCAAAAAGAATTAAAATGGATAAAGTTATGTATTTAACAAATAATAAATGAAAATATATAGAATTTGATGTTTAGACATGATGGATCTATATATACAAAAATTTATCTTATAGTATATAATCGACTCGAGTCTGCTGATAACACGTAATCCGTTGTAGTTTTTATATCATTCTTAGGTTTAGTTTTGAGTAGATTACTTAGATTTCACTCATTTATCGAGTTTATTCGAGGATTTCATCTACATTTCATGTTTTGTGTAGGAAACGAAAACATGAGGAGAAACACGAGAGATTATGGCAATTTAACCCCGAAAACGTAGTTGAATGACAAGGTTCAACTTGGCCGTGGATTGAAGTGAATATTCAAACACCGAGCGAAAGGAGCAGAAACAACCATTCAAGACCTACACGCTCGGGTGGATTGGGAGTGCCCGGTCGGGCTAATTGCTACCAAACATCCCCGTAGCTTTGCACGACTCGGGCACTCAAGGAACATTATCAGGGAGGTGTGCCCGCTCGGGTGGATTTGCAGTGCCCGCTCGGGCTAATTGATGCCAAGAAATCACTGTAGGTTTGTACCCGCTTGGGCTGAAGACTTACACGATCGGGCATGGTACCCGCTCGGGCTGAATTGTGGGCACACGGTCGGGCACAAGGCCTGCACGAGCGGGTGAAGGCTGTGCCCGCTCGGGTCCTTGTTTTCCTCAACTAACTCCTAATTTTTAGAACGGCAAAATTAAGGGGAAATCAGATCTGAAAAAGGGAGTTTCGAACCAGATTGGAAAAAAGAAGATTCAGAGACATTAGGGCAGAAGGAAGAAGGAAGAAAAGACGGAACAACGGATCGGGAGCAAGGAGGATCTATCGAAGACATCGATTTATGAATAGGGAGTCATCTTATTCTCTATCTATGTCGAACGTAGAATTCTCTTGTGTTTCCTTTGTTGTATTCATGTCTGAGTAGATCCATTGCCATGGGTTAGAGAGTATTGCCATGTTGTAACGAAGTCTTACGCTTAATGAATGGTGGATCTTAGTGCTTTCATACTTGTACGCCACTCGATATGAATGAATTTGGTATTTGATCATGTTTCAGATATCATGGTTGATCTTAATGCTTCAATACTTGTACGCCACTTGATTGATGATGTTAGAAGTCTAATAAATCTACGCCAGGGCATTAGACTTTGGAACTTAGCCATGATTTAGGGTTTAATCGGTGTAGAATCTACGCCAGGTCAATCGATTGAATCTAGGGATTAGGATAGCGGTCGTAATGCGTCTATGCATGTAAGATGTGCAATAGATATATTGGTATATGCATGCTAGATAGTGGACAAGTCTACGCCAGTCAGTTCCTATAGGAGAGCTTGAATTCCCTGAACTCATGATAGTACCTAAGACCAATTATCCATTTAGAACTTCATTACATCGTTGTGCAAACTCTCGATACCCATGGTGCTTAGTCATAAGTTTATCTTGTCGATTTAGTTTAGTTTAGTTCAATCACAATTCCATCTTTAGTCACCTTACACGTCTATTCCATTAGTTTAATAGCTTATAAGTCGCATCGATTCCTTGTGTTCGACCCTAGTTACTACACGATCCGTATTCTTGCGGAAGCGTTAGTCTAGGTTTTATTATTTGAGCTTAACGCACATTATGTTTTTGGCGCCGTTGCCGGGGAATTGATTACGGCTTTAGAGTTAGAAAACTTTTAGATTAGACATTAGTCCTTTCCGGAGTCTTGTTTGTTTCTTTTTCGTGTTTTTGTTTGTTTATTTGTTTAGAGTCAAGTTCGTTTGCTTCTCGGATCTCACGTGATCTTTGTGTTTATCTTCTTTTTCTTGTGCAGCTTGTTTGTGCATGAGAAATACCGGAAGTGCGGATCTAGTTTTCAACCCCGACATTGATAGGATGCTCAGAAAGATAAGGAAAGAAACGAGAGCCAGTGCAAGCAATTCGATTGATAACACGCAAGTACACTTGGACTTCCAATCCGAGGAAGCACGCAGCTCTTATCGTGTATTGCAAGGAGAAACGCTCGCGTAGAGCTTCAACCGGCATTCATTCAAATGCTCGGTAACGCGGCGTTTAGAGGGAGACCCGCCGAGGACCCAAACCAGCATCTCACTGATTTCAAGATGCTATGCCGAACCATAAGAGCCGGAGACGGGGTATCGGATGAGGATGTCATGCTAGCTGCCTTCCCATTCTCGGTGAAAGACAAGGCACAAGATTGGTTGTATTCTCAACCAGCGAATTCTATTGCATCGTGGGGACAGCTAGAGGAGAAGTTCATGACACGATTCTTCCCTCAAAATAAAGCTCAGCTAGCCAAGAATAATATCAACACATTCGTGTAAGGGGCAGCCGAGAGCTTATACGAAGCATGGGAGCGATTCAAAGGCTACCAACGCCTTTGTCCACATAGCGGCATGGATCAAAGTTACCTCATACACAACTTTCTTCAAGGACTCATGGACAATACGAGGATCTTGATCGTAGCCGCTGCTGGAGGTTCTTTGAGCAACCTCACCTTTCCACAAATCGAGGATCTTATAGATCGTATGGCTGACGAAGGAAACCACACTGCCGGAGAGTACAATCGCAACACTCCAGCAAGGGTAGCCAATTTGGATAATACGCATACCATATATGCCGAGCTAGCTGAAATGAGAGCTGAAATGAATGGAAAAATCAATGGCCTCTACGAATTAATGTCCGGAGCAAATCAACAACAATATTTTGAGCAGCCGAACGAGCAAGGAATTCAAGGGTACGAAGGGGTGAGTTATGTGAGCAACAATCAACCTTTGGGTAATACCTACACCCCCGAGTGGAGAAATCACCCCAATCTCTCGTACAAGAATTCCGACGGTGCATTCAATGCACAACGCTCATGGGGGAATTTTCAGCCGTGTTTGATGCAACGCAATCAGAATTTTCAGCCAAGGATGCATCCCCAACCTCAGAACCATCAGTCACATTCATCGCAATCCAGCCAAACCAATCCGATGCAACACCCGATTTCAACGCCATGCTCAATAATATCCTCAAAATCCAAGGAACTCAAGCTAATTCGATTGTGGAGATTCAGCAAAGTCAGAGCAACGCCCAGAAGCAGTTGGAGAGTCTTATAACTCACATTAGACAGCTGGAGATGTAAGTCGCACAACTTGCACAATGGGCAGCGCGACCACAAGGAGTTCTACCGGCGCGGCCGGAAGCAAATCCTCGTGAACACGTCAATGCCATATATCTATGGAGTGGCAAAGTGGTGGATCAGCCCACTCATTTGATGTTTGAGAGGGATGAAGCAACTAGTACAGCAGTGGAAAATGGCAGCAACGTTGAAAAGCGAAAGATGAAAACCGAGGAGGAGGAAGAGCCAAAGTACGTGAAACTGGAACCAAGACCGCCTCATGACAAAGGTGAACAGTCCAATAAGGCAATGAAAAAGGACAGTAGCGACAGAGAGCAGAAAAATAAACTCGAGGAGGAGGGAGAGCCGAAATACGTGAAACCGGAACCGAGACCACCTCCTTTGCCATTTCCTCAACGTCAACGCAAAAAGGATGATGATGTTCAATTTGCAAAGTTTTCTGAGATGTTGAAGAAGATGGACATCACGATACCATTCCATGAAGCGTTGAAGAAGATGCCTTCATACGCCAAGTTCCTCAAAGACATACTTGCGAACAAGCGAGATGTGGAGATGGAAACCGTTATGGTAACTAATTCAATGCTGCAGCCTAATCTACCCAAAAAGATGCCGGATCCAGGTATATTCGTGATCCCTTGTAAAATTGGAGATTATGAAATAAACCATGCGCTAATCGACGTCGGAGCAAGCGTAAGCGTGCTACCATTGTCATTGTATGAGAAATTGGATCTTAAGGGTAAGATGGATCTTCGACCTACAAGAATGGCGCTAACCATGGCTGATCGGAGTGTTAGGATACCCGAGGGAAAGCTGGAAGACGTGCCTTTGCAGGTGGGAAAGTTCTTCGTCCCGGTTGATTTCGTTGTATTGGATATGGAGGAGGACGAGAAAATCCCAATCATCCTCGGTAGGCCGTTTCTCAATACGGCAAAGACGATCATACATTGTGCTGAAGGTAGACTCACACTTAAATTCGGAGATGAAGAAGTGGTGTTCAATCTGAACGACACACTTAAGCAGCCTTGTATGGTGGATTCGGTATTCCACATCGACGTCCTAGAGGAGCTGGCCGACGAAGTCTTTGAAAAATTTGGGAAATTGGATTCCTTTGAGATGGCTCTTCTAGCAGCTGGAGAGGGACTTTGTAAGAACCATAACAGAGTGAAGCATTATACAAAGCTGCTGGATGAAAAGGATACAAAAGAAATCCCGAACCCCGAGCTAGATGAACTCCGAGCAGAATTCTGCGCGATCCGAGCACAGCAGGTCGCAACCTCAAAAAAGGATGGATTTTCGGGTAGTCCCCATCAAGGAAACTTCTCAACTCATGCACATATGAGTACAGATCAGTTGGAGATGGATTCAAGTCAAGAAAACGTTGCAAATCAATGCATAACCCTCCGAGAATGCCAGGCAGATTCCAGCGCAGCTAAAACGGCTTACATCGATGGTTCAACCATTCCTGAGGCGCCTACCAGCCACTCCAAACGTCCAGCATCAAATTGCCCGTTCATTAGACTCCACACGCTTATACTCCGCTGTCAATTTGTTCTCCTTGGATAAGTCTTAACTATTTAAGGTTTTCATTGACATGAGTACATCGAGATCGATGGTTCGGGTCTAAGTGGATGGTAGAGGCGCTATTCTACGTCCTAAGGGTTAGAGTGATGCGTATTCTACATAAGAAAAGAGAAGTAAAAAAAACCATGGTTTAAAAAATTCTTCAATGACGCATCTCTTCACTCCGCTAAGGTTACGAGACCTTATGAGTGTGCCATAGGCAGCCTGGGTCTAAGTAGAAAGTCATCCCTCTTCGACTTCGACGTCCTAGGAACCAAGCGTGAATCTATAAAAAAAGAAAAGAAAAAAAAAGAATAAGAACGAGAGTATGAGCTTAATGATATCTCAAGCTTAGGAGAGTTGGTATGGAGATCGCTTGGACGTTGTTTAGGAGTATGAATTAGACTTAGGTCATTGGTAGGATTACATGGTTCGAGACTTTCGGTTGATAAAGGTTTCATGTGACGCGTTGTTTTGCATGATAGCTAATCCTTCGAAGTAGTCGTGCTAGTATCCATTGTTGTTTAGCTCTTCTAGTACTCGACTCTAGGTTTGCTCGAGGACGAGCAAAAGGTTAAGTCTAGGAGATTTTGATAACACGTAATCCGTTGTAGTTTTTATATCATTCTTAGGTTTAGTTGTGAGTACATTACTTAGATTTCACTCATTTATCGAGTTTATTCGAGGACTTTATCTACATTTCGTGTTTTGCATAGGAAACGAAGACATGAGGAGAAACACGAGAGATTATGGCAATCTGACCCCGAAAACGTAGTTGAATGACAAGGTTCAACTTGTGCAAGGCTGTGGATTGAAGTGAATATTCAAACATCGAGCGAAAGGAGCGGAAATAACCATTCAAGACCTACACGCTCGGGTGGATTGGGAGTGCCCGGTCGGGCTAATTGCTACCAAATATCCCCGTAGCTTTGCACGACTCGGGCACTCAAGGAACACGACCAGGGAGGTGTGCCCGCTCGGGCTAGTTACAATCCAACAATAGCCGTAGGTTTGCACGACTCGGGTGGATGAAGCCACACGCTCGGGCATTTTGTACGACTCGGGTGGATGAAGCCACATGCTCGGGCATGAGTGCCCGCTCGGGCCAAATGAAGCACACGGTCGGGCATAGGGCCTGCACGAGCGGGTAGATGCTGTGCCCGCTCGGGTCCTTGTTTCCCTCAACTAACTCCTAAGTTTTAGAACGGCAAAATTAAGGGGAATTGAGATCTGAAAAAGAGAGTTTAGAACCAGATTGGATCAGAGAACATTCAGAGACATTAGGGCAGAAGGAAGAAGGAAGAAAAGAC
>JAXIOL010000019.1:174196-206940 GCA_036759665.1 Gynandropsis gynandra | reverse complement strand
AGTCTAGGTTTTATAACTTGATATAACGCACATCAAGTTTTTGGCGCCGTTGCCGGGGAGTTGATTATCAAGTTTTTGGCGCCGTTGCCGGGGAGTTGATTACGGCTTAGGAGTTAGGAAACTTTTTTCTTAGACATTAGTTTTTTAGGAGTCTTGTTTGTTTCTTGCTATTTCGTGTTTATTTTGTTTGTCTACTTGTTAGAGTCGAGTTCATTTGCTTCTCGGAAAAGCATCTCCCGGCTCTAAAAATCAAATGTATCGACCTAAATAAAGCATTTTGAGCTTGAAAAGAGGGTCGGGCTGCCTTCAGCAACTCACGGCATGCTTTATGTCGAAAAGAGGAATAAAATGTGAAAAAAATCATGTAATTCGGAGCTTCGTACGCAAAGAATGCATCGTATCGACCTAAATAAAGCATTTTTAGCTTGAAAAGAGGAATAACATGTGAAAAAAATCATGCAATATGGAGCTTCGTACGCAAAGTTATGGTATTTGAAAGCCCGTCGTACAATTCATTGTTTAGACGTCTAATCACGTGAAAACAAAAACAAAAAGCGGAAAAGGGGTGCAAGACGAGAGACAAACGCAAATACGAAATAGGAAGCAAAAGGAATATACGAGGGACAAACGCAACGCAACCGGTGTATTGACAAGAAATGGCATCTTCCGGCTCTAAAAATCAAACGTATCGACCTAAATATAGCATTTTGAGCTTGAAAATGGGGTCGGGGATAACATGTAATCCGACGTAGTATTTACATGATTCTTAGGTTTATTTTTTATTAGATTTCTTGGACTTTACCGATTTATTAAGGTTATTCGAGGATTTCATCTACCATTTCGTGTTTCGTGTAGGAAATGAAGACATGAAGGAAAACACGAGTGAGTACGGCAATTCCACCCCGATAACGTGATTTAAAGTCAAGATACAACATGTACACGACCTTGGATCCAAATGAAACACTCAAGCACCGAGCAAAAGGAGCGGAAATTGCAATTTAAGTGTGCACGCTCGATCTGAGAATCGAGCCCGCTCGGGCTCAGGTTGCGCAATTAGAACCAGAAAACCCCCGAAAGCAAGCCAGACTCGGGCTGATAGACTGCACGCTCGGGCAAGCTAGCCCGATCGAGCTGAGACTTATGCACGCACGGGTTCACATCTGCACGAGCGGGTGAAGGTTGTGCCCACGCGGGTCCACCTTTTTCTTATCAACCTAGCTTGAATTTTGAACAGGCTGAAGTTAAGAGGAACATAAGGGGGAAGCCACGAACAGACTGGAAAAGGCAAGAGAACAAGGGGGAAGAACCAGCAAAGGAGAAGAGAGAGAGCACGGTCGAAGAAGGAGACTTCGGGGAACCGAAGGATTCGTCGGAGGTTACGCTTGGAGGATAGGGAAGATGAACATCTACTTCGTTTTCTTAATGCTTGATTTCGGTTTTGTTCAATTGAATGGTTCGATAGGTTATAGATTTATGCGTAATGCCTTCATACGTTGTTGATTTCAAGTTTGGATAAGACTAGATCTATTCTACTGAGTTTAGGCACGTTTGATGGAGATTGGAGATTCGTCTAGGCTTGGGAGAGTCAGGCTTGAGTTTCATGAATGAACCTTCGAATAAATTAGATTAATGCGACTAGCCGATTAATCTATTTAGGAACGGTAATAATCGAGGTAGAATTCCCATTGTTTTTAATGCATCTAGAAGTTCCACGCTACATAGGGATATGAGCGACGTTGATTTCCTAGATAGAGGATTTAGGCTTGGGAGAGTCATTTCCGTTTATAGAGGTCGAGTTCCCATCCAACATTAGAGGTTGAATTCCCCATCGTTCGTCATGCATCTAGAGGTTCCGCACTACATAGGGATATGGGTGACGTTGATTTCCTAGGTAGGAGATTTAGGCTTGGGAGAGTCATTTCTAGCATTAGGGGTAGAGTTCCCTACTGTTCTTAACGCGTCTAGACGTTCCACGCTACATCGGGAGGTGAGCGACGTTGATTTCTAAGATAGAGGACTAGATATTAGTTCCCCATCGATTTATACAAACCGAATTTCATGATCCATAGAAACATCCATTGCATGTTCCAGTATTCCCGACACCCATGATACTCCTTATTGCCTAGTCTAGCTTCGTCATCCTTATTTATCTTTATTTCATAGTCCACAATTCATCTATTGATATATCTTCTTCTCGTGACATCTTAGTTCTAAAGCTGCACTTAGTCCCCAGTGTTCGACCCTTGTACTACACGAATCGTATACTTGAAGTAGAGTGGTCTTGAAAATAAAATAAAACTCTGATCCCACACATCATCGGGCTGCCTTCAGCAACCCACAGCATCGTTTATCTCGAAAAGAGGAATACACGGTTTTTAGAATTAGGGTTTCGTTGAGTCGAGATCCAGTCCTTTCCGAGTCTTTTGTTTGTTTTTGTTTTTTTTTGCAATTTTCTTTTATTTTGAGTCATTGCATCTCTTCTGAGCTGATCTATTGTTTGTTGCTTTCCTATGTGCAGATCATTCGGCACATGTCTAGGAGCTCGAGAGGGAAAGAACTCCTCTTCGACCCCGATATTGACAAGATTACGCGAGCCTTAAAGAAACAACAAAAAGCGAGGCGTAGTAGTTCCGAGAATATAGAGGAAACGACAAGTGAAAGAGAAACAGTTTTGTCTAGTGAAGAAGAGATGGCACAAGAGGAAGCACCGGAAACCTGCGGGGCGTATACAGCGCCTAAACACACGCAGCTTCTCTCCTGCATTCAAAGGCCCGAGATAGATCGGAACAGATTTGAGCTACAGCCGGCCTTCCTTCAGATGTTGAGTCAATCGCCATTTAGGGGACGATCTACGGAAGATCATGAAGCCAGCTCGAAGAACGCTTCATGATGCGATTTTTCTCACCCCACAAGACGCAGCTATGGAAGAGGATAAAGAGAGTCTTCGAGAGGCATGGCTGCGATTCAAAGGATATCAACGCGAATGCCCACACCACGGGATGGATAAAAGATACCTCATCGCCACTTTAATTGAGGGTCTTCATGATGAAGTTCGAGATTGGTTGAACGCTGCTTGTGGAGGTTCTCTACATGACCTCCCATTCACTACTATTGAGGCTAAAATTGAGAAGATGGCCGAGGAAAGAAATATTATGTCGGGGGAATTTAATCGCCGCAGTCTAGCCAAGGGAGCGGACAGTGAGGTGCTTGCATTGTGAGCTGAGCTTGCAGAGTTGAAGTTACAAATGGTAAACATGAACCAAGCGTCTCCCGATTGTCATGGATTCAAGGATGTTGCAGATGTGAAATACGTTACCAATAATCCGTATTCCAACACCTAAACTCCGAGCTGGAAGAATCATCTGAATCTGTCCTACAAGAACGCCGATAATGTTTTGAATCCATTGCAAGGAAGGAAATTACCAGCCAAAGCCGTTTCAAAGCCAGCCACAACACCAGAATTTTCAGCCTAGAACGCAAGGGTATCAAGGGGTTCAGCCGAGAGGAGTACCGGCACCTATTCTACAACAAGAAGAGGGGAACAACGAGATCACATCTATGCTCACTCAGATTCTACATGGACAAAAAGATATAAACGCTTAGCTGACTATTGTAAGATGAGATCAAGAAGAAGCGAAGAGGCAAATTGCAGAAATGCAGAAGCATTTAAAAATCCTAGACACCCAAGTGGCACAAATTACAGAAAATGCTCCTAAGCGACAAGGAAATTTATCGGGAAAGCCTGAGCCGAATCCCCATGCGCATTGCAACGCCGACATGTTGAGAGTGGGACAGAACTTGCGAACGTCACACCCCATAATATTGAGAGAGGAGAATGCTCAAAGTGTTCAATGAAAAAGCCTAGCGACCAAGAGCATCACAAGGAAGTACAAGTTGAGGATGAAGTGGCACCGCCACCAAGACGCCCTCCACTTCCATTTCCCTCATGTCAAAGGAAACGAGATGATAATTCACAATTGGAAAAGTTTGCAGCAAGGTTGAAGAAGTTGGATATCTCTATGCCCTTCCACGTATCTATCATGCAAACTTCTTCTTACGCTAAGTTCCTCAAGGAAATCCTCAACAAAAAGCGTAAAGTTGAAGAGGAGAAGACAATGATGGTCACCGATGCAACATACGCCGTTATTCAACATGGGATGCCTTAGAAATTACCCGATACAGGTCCCTTCGTCATTCCTTGCAAGCTCGGAAACGTGACCATCCACAATGCCCTATGATGTTGTTAATCTCAAGTAATAATTACCTAGACTAACGCTTCCGCAAGAATACGGATCATATAGTACCAGGGTCGAACACGAGGAATCGATGCAACTATAAAGCTGGTAAACTAAAGAATAGGACGTGTAAAATGAATAAGTGGTGGGAATGCGAATAAAGATAAACTAACCAACTAACTATCGGATTAAGACTCAATGAACTAAACACTACAGGTTTCGAGAGATGCACGATGATGCAACGAAGTTCTAACAAGATCATGGTTATAGATATCATTACGTATTCGGGGAATTCAAGCTCTTTTCTAGGGAATGACTCTCCCGATGCCTAGACCCACTATCTAGCATGCGTATACCAATCTCCCAATTGTGTATCTCTCCTACTAGATGCATTAAGATCGCTATCCTATTTCCTAAGTTCAATAAACCGACCGGCCAAGGTTCTAAATCAATTGAGACTTCATATCATGGCTCCGTTCCGAAATCCAACTCATCTCCCAATGCAATTAGATTTTTATAATCATTCATTCAAGCTACCAACAAGAATAAAAGCATTACAAACAACCAATCAATCCGAAACGAAAAAATATTATAACCAATCATTAAGAACAAAACTTCATTACATATCGGCAAAGCTCTCTAACCCATGGCAACGGACCTACTCGGACATGAACTCAGCAAAAGAAACACAAAAGATAACTATATTCAACATGGATAAAGAATGAGATCCCTCCCTATTCTATTACCGATGTCTTCAATAGCTCCTCCGCGCTCCGGCTTCGTCGCTCCGTCCTTCGCCCTTGTGTGTGCATGCTGTTCTCCTTCTCTCTCCCCCTGTGTGCTCCCTCCTCTCTCTCTCACTTTCTGTCTGAAATTGTCCCTTTGAAGCTCTCCCTCCTTCGTTACAGCAGCCACCGCACTTTGTTGCCTTTTCTTGAGTTTTCCAAATCTTGATTAAGTTGGCCACCTTTCCCTTACTTTTCCTTATTGTATAAGTGCCCCACAAACTCCCACTTGTTTTAAGTCAAATTAACTTATTTGAAGTTTCAGGTGACGGACGCGACCCGCACGGGCAAGGCAAGTGACCCGCTCGGGTACGGCGTAGACGATCGCGCAAGAACACGATGAAAAAGGGCTGCCCGCTCGAGCTGGCTTGCTGCCCGCTCAGGCTGAGGCCCTGATCGTGCTTTTTCTTGCCCGACTCGTGCACAATTTGCTGGACAAAATCGCCGTAACATTTGCCCGCTCAGGCTTGGGAAGTACCCGCGTGGGTAGTGGCTTTTCCTTGCCGATTCTTGTCCCGTTTGTCCCGTGATGATCCTCGATGTTTGCACTTTGTCTTGGCACATCCTTTAGCTCCAAAATGACTGAAAACGGGATGATAATGATGCTTAATGCTTGGTAAAATCAAATGAATGATGAAACTAACTATAAGAAATACTAGAACAAAATAGACGTTATCAAACTCCCCCAGACTTGAACCTTTACTCGTCCTCGAGCAAGACTAGAAAGAAGCAGGAGAGGAGTTAGACAACAACCGGTAACTAGCACAATCAACTCGAAAAGTCAGCTACCCTACACAACATCGCGTCACAGAAACATAGATCTGAGCGCACCGAATTTAGACCCCTATCTACCGAAAGCCACTAACCATGCAATCCTACACATGTCATGAGTTCATTTCACTAACCCCCAGACAACATCCAAGCAATCTCCATACCTATTCTAATGCACAAACGGTTCGATACCATTCTTAAGACAATTATTTTTCTTCTTTTTTGGTTCTTTTTTGTTCTTTTGTTTTTCCAATTCCCACACACTTTTTTAAGATTCGCACTTGGTTTTTAGGACGTCGGCGTTGTAGAGGACAGCCTTCTACTTAGACCCAGGTTGCCAATTGGCACACTCATAAGGTCTCGTAACTTTAGCGGAGTGAAGAGGTTGCGTTTTTGCTGATTTTTTTTCTTCTTTTTTTTCTTCTTTTTTTTTCTTTTTGATTAACTTGTGTGAATACGCATCGACTCTAACCCTTAGGACGTAGAAAAACGGCCTCGACCCACAACTTAGACCCGAACCATCAATATTGATGCACTCATGTCAATGTAGGGCTGAACAAGTTAAAGAACTTCGTCTATTAACAGCGGAGTGTAAGTGCATGGAAATATAATGATCAAAACAAAACAAGAAATGCAAGGTACGCTCGAAGATATAAGTGCTTGGGATTCATGCACGATCACTAACAAATCAATATCTAGAGGTATGTTTCAGCAAACATAGACTTTTGTTCCCGATTCGACAAAGTTGCATAAGGTGACTAAAGTTCGAAATTTTTCATACTAGAAATCCGTCCGTCTAATCCTAAAAAAAACAAAACGAAGAACTCACCATCTAAATCCTAATCACAATCATGACGTTCAGAGAATACCCCCCCACACTTGAACGGAACACCGTCCTGGTGTTCAATATCTAAGAGAAGAACTAACATGCAAAAATTCGGGGAAAATATTATAAATAGGAACGTGTGCACCTGATGCGTGCTTCCTGTCCCGAGTTGATGCAGCTGGGCGTACGCGTCTTTCCTTATGTTGTGGATGATTTCGAAGTGAAAACCTGTAATAAAAGTCACACAATCCAAAGGAGACAGTACGATACATTGAGGTTGTTGGTAAGGAGCATGCTTGTGGAAAGAATAGGAGTCGAATTCTAAAAAATAAATTAAAACGAAATAACTAAAGGATACGGGGCTCGAGTTGCCTCCTGAGAAGCGTTTGTTTAAGGCCGTGAGCCTGACCAAAACACTCTACTCATGTGTTGGCTCCAAAAGAGCGAAGGCAGCTCGATTGCCGTCCATGTTGTCCGCGTTGTAGAGTTTCAAACGTTGGGCTTTCACTTTGAATGTGCTGTCGTTTCCCATCACCTCGATAGCGCCATGCGGTGAGACGCTTTTGATTGTGAACGGTCCGGACCAGCATGACTTGAGTTTTCCTGGAAAAAAGTTTCAAACGTGAATTGAAAACAAGTACTCGGTCACCTACCTCGAATGTCCGCTGGACTATGTGTCTAACAAGTACGGATCAAGATGATGACCACGGGCACGGACAACCCTCGAGAGCTTCGAAAGAAACACATGGCAAAGACGCACACGAACGGCCAACACAAAACAGCAAGCAAAGCACGACCAAACATAGGCTAAATCCCAATCGTGCAACATTTTCAACCAAACCCATCAAAGTACGCCCAACCGTTTAGAATGATAAGTTTGACAAGACGCTGATCTTGAACAGCGACATGATCGGGCGAGATAAGAGCTTGGGAGAGCTGGCTTATTTAGCAAGGCGGATGATGAGTGGCACACTCGAAAGAAGGACACGATGCAGGAGACATTGCATACGAAGGCGAGGACGTCCACCTCGACGGTGATGAGGAGAGCATTTGGTCAAGCTATCGACCTTAAATAAGCGCTTATCGGGAGGCAACCCGACTTTCGACTTTTGCATTTTTCTTTTCATTTTTTTTGGAACTATTCTTTTTCTTTTCACATTGATGTACTCGGTGGATTTGTATTTCTTTTTTTGGATTGTGTGATTCTTTTTCACAGGTTTTTCAACGTCGATATCATCCTTGAGGAGGAGACGCATACGACTTCCAGTCGCATCGCCAACTCGGGACAACAAGATAGACAAGGTGAACACGTTCTAACCCTTATTTTCCCGTAGATTGGTAAGCGAGATTCTCTTAGGTCTTGAACACCGGGACAGTGTTTCATTCAAGTCTGGGGGAGCACTCGTCGAGTATCATGTATGTGATTGGGATTAGATGATTAGGATTAGATGTTGATTTTTTTGGAATAAACGGATGGATACCTAGTATGAAATTTCGAGCTTTAGTCATTATTTTGCGACTTTGTCGAATCGTGAACAATCGTCTAGGTTTGCTTAGAAGTCTTTTGGATACCGATTAGTCGAGTAGTTGTGCTTGAAACCATGATCTATAGTTGCATTCACCTCGTAGGTTTCAGTACCAACTATCCATATCTCCGTGTATACCGATTGGTCTTTGCTTGTTTGATATATTTTATCTTTCATTGATTATTAGACTCCACACGCTTATACTCCGCTGTCACCTTGGATAAGTTTCTAACTATTTCAGGTTTATATTGACTTGAGTACATCGAGATCGATGGTTCGGGTCTAAGTGGTGGGTTGAGGCGCTATTCTACGTCCTAAGGGTTAGAGTGATGCGTATTCTTTGGTAAAAATAATAAGAGGAAAAAGAAAAAAAAGAGTTCTTCAATGACGGCGCTCTTCACTCCGCTAAGGTTACAAGACCTTCTGAGTGTGCTATAGGCAGCCTGGGTCTATGTAGAAAGCCATCCCTCTTCGACTTCGACGTCCTAGTAACCAAACGTGGATCTATAAAAAATGAGAAAAAAAGAAGAAAAGAGAATAAGAACGAGAATACGAGTTTAAGGATATCTCGAGCTTATGGGAATTGGTATGGAGATCGCTTGGACGTTGTCTAGGGCTATGAAATAGACTTAGGTCATTGGTAGGATTGCATGGCTTGTGACTTTCGGTTGATAGAAGTCTGAACTAGGTAAGCTTAGGCTTGCGTTCATGTTTCGCGTTGTTTTGCATAATGGCTAATCCTTTGAAGTTTGTGTACTAATGTCCATTGTTGTTTTACTCTTCTTGTACTCGACTATAGATTTGCTCGAGGACGAGCAAAGGTTTAGTCTGGGGGAGTTTGATAACATGTAATCTGACGTAGTATTTACATGATTCTTAGGTTTAGTTTTTATTAGATTTCTTGGACTTTACCGATTTATTGAGGTTATTCGAGGATTTCATCTACCATTTCGTGTTTCGTGTAGGAAATGAAGACATGAAGGAAAACACGAGTGAGTACGGAAATTCCTCCCCGAAAACGTGATTTAAAGTCAAGATACAACATGTGCACGACCATGGATCCAAATGAAACACTCAAGCACCGAGCGAAAGGAGCAGAAACAACAATTGAAGTGGGCATGCTCGGGCTGAGAAGTGAGCCCCCTCGGGCTTAGGTTGAGCAAATAGAACCAGAAAACCCCCAAAAGCAAGCCCAACTCGGGCTGATAGACTGCACGCTCGGGCAAGCTAACCTGATGGGGCTGAGACTTATGCACGCACGGGCTCACATCAGCACGAGCGGGTGAAGGTTGTGCCCGCGCGGGTCCACCTTTTTCTCAACAACCTAGCTTGAATTTTGAACGGGCTGAATTTAAAAGGAACAGAAGGGGGAAGCCACGAATAGACTGGAAAAGGCAAGAGAACAAGGGGTAAGAACCAGGAAAAGGAGAAGAGAGAGAGCACGGCCGATGAAGGAGACTTCGGGGAACCGAAGGATTCGTCGGAGGTTACGCTTGGAGGATAGGGAAGATGAACATCTACTTCGTTTTTGTTTGCTTCTCTATGTATTCTGAGTAGTTCTCGTTGCCATGGGTTAGGGATGCCATTATAAAGGATAGTTTGATTTCTTAATGCTTGATTTCCATTTTGTTCAATTGAATGGTTCAATAGGTTATAGATTTGTGCGTAATGCCTTCATACGTTGTTGATTTCAAGTTTGGATAAGACTAGATCTATTCTACTGAGATTAGGCACGTTTGATGGCGATTAGAGATTCGTCTAGGCTTGGGAGAGTCAGGCTTGATGCTCATGAATGAACATTCAAATGAATTAGATTAATGAGACCGGTCGATTAATCTATTTAGGAACGGTAATAATCGAGGAAGAATTCCCATTGTTCTTAATGCATCTAGAAGTTCCGCGCTACATAGGGATATGAGCGACGTTGATTTCCTAGATAGAGGATTTAGGCTTGGGAGAGTCATTTCCGTTTATAGAGGTCAAGTTCCCATCCGAAATTAGAGGTTAAATTCCCCATCGTTCGTCATGCATCTAGAGGTTCCGCACTACATAGGGATATGGGTGACGTTGATTCCTAGGTAGGAGATTTAGGCTTGGGAGAGTCATTTCTAGCATTAGGGGTAGAGTTCCCTACTGTTCTTAACTCGTCTAGACGTTCCGCGCTACATCGGGAGGTGAGCGACGTTGATTTCCTAGATAGAGGATTAGATATTAGTTCCCCATCGATTGATACAAACCGAATTTCATGATCCATAGAAACATCCATTGCATGTTCCGGTATTCTCGACCCCCATGATACTTCTTATTGCCTAGTCTAGCTTCCTCATCCTTATTTATCTTTATTTCATAGTTCACAATTCATCTATTGATCGATCTTCTTCTCGTGACATCTTAGTTCTAAATCTGCTCTTAGTCCCTAGTGTTCGACCCTTGTACTACATGAACCGTATACTTGCGGTAAAGTGGTCTTGGAAATAAAATAAAACTCTGATCCCACACATCATCGGGCTGCCTTTAGCAACCAGCAGCATCGTTTATCTCGAAAAGAGGAATAAAATGTGAAAAAATCATGTAATTCGAGCTTCGTACGCAAAGTTGTGGAATTTCGAAGCCCGTCGTACAATTCATTGTTTTGTCGGTCTAATCACGTGAAAACAAAAACAAAAAGCAGAAAAGAGGTGCAACATGATGATGCGTATCAGAGTTAAATATAACCTAATCTACCCGCAAGTGCACGGCACGTGTGTAGTATTTTAGGTGTCGATCCCACAGAGACTACGCAACACTACCTAAACCCGAACTATGAATCAAACTTGCTAACGAAAGAAGGTGAATAAGGAATGAAATATTGAAAGTAACTAAACTACTTGGGTTCTAACGATGAGATAAACGTCCTAGGAAACCGGTTTCACCACAAGACGACCGAAACCAACGATCAACCTATCTACCATGCAATCCCAGTTAAAGCTATCTAAGGCGAACGATCCTAACATGATATCTACCCTCTCTCAAGGCATAGACACATGATCTAGACAAGCTGCCCCCTACTTTCGTGGCTGACACCATGAACTAAACCCATAAACTCTGTGATTCGCCCGTTCACCCTCAACCGTTGCTACCCTACTTTCGTGGCCTAACCTCGGTTGTTCTAAACCTGACTTTCTAGGACTAGAATTCTCCTTTCGGTCCTTCTCCTAATCCCTAACACATGCATCTACGTGATCAGCGCAAACACAAGTAGATTTAAGCACTCAGACAGGGAATAGATAAACTAAAACGGGATGATGCATTCAAAATAGATCAAAAGAGGTCTCGGGATAGCCAAGGGCTAATCCCTTCTCCTAGAACAAACAAACTACTCGCTCATGCGTCTGTAAAGAAACATAAACATAGTAGAAAGTCTAAGGAACATAAAAACCAAACAAAACCGAAGTGGTGCTGCTTGATCACCAATGCTCCTCGCTTATCTCTTCGCAAGAATCTCCTCTATCTTCGCTGAATTCTTCTCCTCTGTATGCTTGCTGTAATGACGTCTTTTTGGCTCCTTTTAAGCCTCCTAAGTCGGTCCAATTGTTGCCTAAATTGCCCCACGAGTTCCCTTATGTTTTAAGTTAAGTTTACTTAAGTTTTGAGCAGTTACGGGCCGCGACCCGCTCGGGTAGTGAGTGTACCCGCTCGGGTACGGCTAGGGCAACTCGTGCGCGTCATATGGTGCTGGAATGATGACCGATCGGGCATGACATGTGTGCCCGCTCGGGCACAAGGCAAAATGGTCAAGATTGCTTGCCCGAGTCGTGCTAAATGGTCCACACAATTGGCCGTAGGTTTTGCCCGATCGTGCAAGGGTTGTGCCCGACCGGGTGAGGCTTTTCCATGCTCAATCTCGTCCCGTTTGTCCCGTGATGATCCCCAAAGTTTCTCCTTAGCTCCGTGCATGTTCCTTTAGCTCCAAAATGGTCCAAACGCGTAAAAACCTGTAAGAACATGAAAAGCACGAAAGCAAGTAAAACGGATACGGAATCATACGTAAAACATCACATATGTATCAAAAACGTCTCCTAAATCGTGCAAGAAATACGTATGAAAACGAGATGATCAAAATCCCCCAGACTTGAATGTTTGCTTGTCCCTAAGCAAACGTAAACGTGGAATACATGGGGTATGAAAATACGAGAATCCCCCTTCTCCTAGAAATACCGCTAAAGCGAACCTAACCGATCAACTAGCAAATCGAGAGCAAATTCGGCCTAATCGAGTTTTCAGCCTTAATCCTAAGTCCACCATGGCTACCCATAAGAAAGTAAACCAAAGGAGACTAGACACGCTACCGTAACTCCCTCCACCAGACAAGACTTCAGACTATGCTAAACCTAGGTCAACCGAGGATACTTGTTTCTTTCTTTCCGAGCTTCTTCTTTTTTTCTTTTTCTTTTTCTTCTTTTTGTTATTCTTTTTATGAATTTTCTTTCTTTTGTTTTCTTTTATTTTTCCATTTTTCTTTTCTTCTTTTTCTTTGCATACACACTAGGCTTCTAGGACGTCGGATTTGAAGGGATCCAGCCTCTACTTAGACCCAGACTACCGATGACGGTATACTCATGCATCTCGTGTAAGAGTGCAGCGGAGTAGGTGGCTTTTTGTGCCTTGCCCTTAGGACGTAGAAAGATGAGCCCCAACCCACCACTTAGACCCGAGCCACCGAAGGAGTAACAAGGTCGATGCACTCATATCGATTTTTGATCATGCTTATTAGGCACTATTTCTATCGACAGCGGAGTGTTAGTGTGCGCTTTTTTAATCTGCAAAATAGCTCGATTTTATATGATCCAATAATCCTCAATATGACAAAAGTAAAGTGTCGTCTAAACGAAGTATGACCATCTGGGTAGAGAAAATAAACGACAGACCAGCCTAGCAACCTCGTCTAAACATCCCCACAAGTAACACTAGGATTCCCAAGAACTACGACCTATTGTTTTTCAGCCGACTAATAAGCTCTAACGCATAGGAAAACCTAGCTCAATCATGCAAAGTCTAAAGGAAAAGGTCAACCTCTTAAGCATTCCTAAGTTCAGGGTTCATCTCAAAACGTGGCACCGGACAAGTGCCTTGGGACGACTCTGACTCAATGAAAACAAAAACGAACTAAAAATCGCACAAAAATAACCTAAAAAACTAAAAAAAATCAAAGGAAAATGAAACGAAATCACCTGACAAACGTGAGTTGCTCCCCCAGACTTGAATTGAACGGCATCCTCGACGTGAAGCTCCGATGGAGGATGAAGGAAGTGAAGCACGTTTGTGGTGTTATTTTTTTTGTTTTTTTTGTTTTTTTTTTGTTTTTTTAAATAACCGAGTCTTTAACCTAAAAACTAAGAAAATTAAAAGCAAACAGCTGGGTTGCCTCCCAGAAAGCGCTTATTTTAACGTCGTAAAGCTTTGACGTCTCCATTCCTCATGCATGCGCGACGGGTGGATCGGAAAGGGAAATGGAGATTCCACTTTCGATCAATTGAGCGGCTTGGTAGAGCTTTAGCCGCTGTCCATTGGCGTTGAACGTGTCACCCGCATCACTCCATAATTCCACGTCTCGTACCTGAAAAGGATCAGACCAACAAGGCAGTAGGTCGCCCGAGAAAGACTTAGGTCGAGAATTAGAAAGTGGAACGAAATCACCTGATTGGAAGTCATGAGGCAGGGTCTTCTTGTCGTGCCATCCCTCGTGCAAGTGCGGGTGCAGCCTCCTTTGAATTTCGAGTGAAGGTTCGTGGCTGTCCTCCCTACAATTCCCGTACATACATATTGAAGAGCTGAGCCTCTTACGCTTCTTCACACGTGTGGGCTGTTTTCTCATCTCATCTGCACTCATGTTAGCATTTAAAACAGCAAGGTATGTTTTATTGGAATCAACGTACTCATACCGAGAATAAGGCGGCGGGTCGGGCTCAAGTTCGGACGATTTATCCATTGTAAAACCAGCATGTATATCACGTGGTATCTCCTTCCATGGGACATCTCCTAGTGCTGCAATGGCACTCATGAATTTCGTATACACCTCAGCTCCTTCGTCCGCAAATCCTGCTTTATCGCCAATTTGTGTCAAATACCGTAAAAGAGAATCGGAAACACTTACGTGATCATGCGTGTCTTTCTCTAACTCATCCAGTGAATCTACTGTAAAGCAAGACTCCTTGAGTTGTGATTCGTCCATGGGGCTGGGCAGGATGAATTCGATCGTTTCGTCTTTGACACGTAAGGGCAGCTTTCATTGTTGTACGTTTATCGTCGCACATGCAGTAGCTAAGAACGGCCTACCAAGAATAATAGGTGTCCTAGGGTCTTCCGTTATCTCAAGTACAACAAAATCAGTGGGAATGCAAAGCTTACCTACCATGGTGGGAACGTTTTCAATGATTCCCACCGGATGTCTTACCGTACGATCCGCGAGACGCAGAGACATCTTCGTAGGTTTGAATCGCATGACGTTGGAACTTGTTGAGCTACCAAAGGGTCACAAGTTAATCAGTGTCAAGTGGATTTATAAGTTCAAGGCTGACAAGATTGGGAATATTCAGAAACTGAAAGCATGGCTGATATCAAGGGGGTTCACACAAACTCATGGTTTAGACAATGGAGAAACCTTTGCTCTTGTGTCCAGACATGACACAATTAGAACTCTCATTGCCGTGGCAGCTCAAGAAGGGTGGAGCCTCCACCAAATGGACGTCAAGTCTGCCTTTCTCAATGGAGAAATTGCATAGGAGGTCTACATACAACAGCCTCCTGGTTATGTTATTGATGGACTAGAAGACAAAGTTTTGAGGCTAAAGAAGGCCTTGTATGGCTTGAAGCAAGCTCCTAGAGCTTGGTATAGCCGTATTGATTCATTCTTCACCAGGGAAGGATGCAAGAGAAGTGGATGTGACGCTGCAATGTATGTGCAGAAGCAAAACCAGAAAATTATGGTCATATGCTTGTATGTAGATGATCTGATCATCTCAGGAAATGATGAGGGATTGATCAAGCAGTTCAAGGGGAAGTTAAACAGAGAATTTGAGATGACTAATCTTTGGAAACTAAGGTATTTCCTGGGATTTGAAGTTAGCTACATGGTTGATGTTATTTTCATCAACCAGGCCAAGTATGCATCTCAGCTATTGAAGAAGTTTGGGATGCAGAACTCTAAGAGCGTCTCAACACCTCTATCACCGCATGGAAATAATTCAGAAGGTGGGAATGAGCTTGCTGATCCAACCAAGTACAAGAGTATGGTTGGTGGCTTGCTCTATCTGTCAACAACAAGACCGGACTTGGCATTCTCCGCATCATACCTATCTAGGAGCAATGCCAAGCCGACTGAAAAGAGCTTGCAAGAAGCTAAGAGGGTGAAGAGGTATATTTTTGGAACTATGAATCATGGTTTATGGTTTCAGAGAGTCAAGGATGCAAGGTAAGTTGGATATGTTGATGCTGATCTAGCTGGTAGTGTGGTAGACTCAAAGAGTACCACAGGTTTCTGCTTCACAATTGGGAGTGACATGTTCAGTTGGGGGACACAGAAGTAGACCATTATCGTCCAATCAACTGCAGAGGCTGAGTATACAGCCTTGTGTGCAGCCATAAACCATGTTGTATGGCTTAAGAGGTTATTTTCTGAACTTGGATTTGATATGAATGATAGCCTAGTAATTCGTTGTGACAGTACAGCAGCAATAGCCATTGGTAAGAATCCAATGGATCATAAGAGGACTAAGCACATTCTGATCAAATTCCATGTGGTGAGGGAGACTGTCAGAAATGGTGAAATCAAGTTAGAGCATGTGGTTGGAGAGGATCAAGTGGCGGATATATTAACTAAATCCTTGGGTACAAAACGTTTTGAGGACATACAGAACAAGCTTGGAGTCATGGACAAATAGATCAAGAGGGAGATTGAAGGAGTTGATCAGTTGGTCCATGACAAAGTCATGACCCGAGATGCGAATGGAGGGGAAAGCAGAGTGCAGGATGGCCGAGTCGCAGACTTCAGGTTTCAAGAAAGTGTCGAGGAGTTGACCAAGGGAACTGAGCCAACAGTCAAGAACGTATAGCTGGAGGATGTTAGATGGAGTCAAGAACAAGAACGGAGGCAAAAGAGCAGGAGACAATCTCGGAATCAGACGAAGGACACACACCAGAAACACAGGTTGCAGATTGCTTGTTTTGGTATGAACATGGGGTTCATATGGTCCAAGTCAAAAATGAACCTATTTTAAGTAATTAACATAAATGTCTGTAGTGTGGTCCTAAGACAATTTTTAATGTTTTTGTAATGTTGGTTTGGCATAGATGTAATCGGTATGAAAGATTAATCAAGTATTGCACTTTTTAGAAACTGTTTTACACTTATGTTCATCTTGTTCAATTCTCTCTTCCATTTCTCATAAAATCATTACATTCTGAGTCTGATTTTTGTTATATTCCGTAGTTTACATTTGTTTTTACACAATTTACGTGATGAATGGAGATGGTGAACTCAAATGAGTAAGAACACGTTGTTGAAGTTCACTGAAAACAACGTTTACGGTAAGAAATGAAATGCACCAGTGGCAATTATAACCCAAAATAAAAAGAAATTACAATTTTCATTATCTGACGATTAATATTTGTGGTAGTGCAAATATTAAGCTACATACGTAAATAGAAATTAATTATTAGAAGACGTGCGTAGAATTGTGATTTAGATTTACATTTAGGCCCACTTAGCCATCAAAGACATTCCTCCTGCGCCGACAAACACAGCACCATAAGCAAGAGTTTGAAGCTTTATGTTCCCTTGAAGTTTGGGTCCCATGAAATCTGCAGCTAACAAATCAACGAGAGCCATGTAGTTTAATAACCCTGCCGAACATGCGTTCAATACTCCGACCACGATCAATGCTGTTGGACTCGTCTCGCTGTATGTCTTCGATAATCCAATGCCTAACACGATGCCAAACGGCGTCGTCACTGAAAAGAAGAACGCCATTATGTATTTCACCTTTGCTTTATATTCCGCCTGCAATTGGAAAAGTATCAATGGTTTTAAACCTCTTTAGGATGTATATTAGTAGGCGTAGACTCATCCGCGAGAGATCGGGAGGAGAAGTGAATAATGTTTTAGGGTTTTTTAATTTAGGTTAAAAATAAAAGGAACTCACCCAAACCTGCATGTATATTGCTGTAATGACGTCTTTTTGCCTCCTTTTAAGCCTCCTAAGTCGGTCCAATTGTTGCCTAAATTGCCCCACGAGTTCCCTTATGTTTTAAGTTAAGTTTACTTAAGTTTTGAGCAGTTACGGGCCGTGACCCGCTCGGGTAGTGAGTGTACCCGCTCGGGTGCGGCTAGGGCAACTCGTGCGCGTCTTATGGTGCTGGAATGATGCCCGATCGGGCATGGCATGTGTGCCCGCTCGGGCACAAGGCAAAATGGTCAAGATTGCTTGCCCGAGTTGTGCTAAATGGTCCACACAATTGGCCGTAGGTTTTGCCCGATCGTGCAAGGGTTGTGCCCGACCGGGTGAGGCTTTTCCATGCTCAATCTCGTCCCGTTTGTCCCGCGATGATCCCCAAAGTTTCTCCTTAGCTCCGTGCATGTTCCTTTAGCTCCAAAATGGTCCAAATACGCGTAAAAACCTGTAAGAACAAGAGAAGCACGAAAGCAAATAAAACGGATACGGAATCATACGTAAAACATCATATATGTATCAAAAACGTCTCCTAAATCGTGCAACAAATACGTATGAAAACGAGATGATCACACGAACACAAACGCAAATAGGAAATAGGAAGCAAAAGGAATATACGAGAGACAAGCGCAACGCAAGCGGTGTATCGACAAGAAATGACATTCGTATTCTAAAAAACTCGAAAAGGGCATCCTCCGGCTCTAAAAATCAAACGTATCGACCTAAATAAAGCATTTTGAGCTGGAAAATAGGGTCTGGCTGCCTTCAGAAAAACGCGGAAAAATTTATCTTGAAAAGAGGAAATAAATGTGAAAAAAATCATGTAATTCGGAGCTTCGTAAGCAAAGTTATGGTATTTTAAAGCCCGTCGTATAATTCATAGTTTTAGTCTTCTAATCACGTGAAAACAAAAACAAAAAACGGAAAAGGGGTGCAACACGAGAGACAACGCAAATAGGAAATAAGAAGCAAAAGGAATATCCCAGAGACAAACGCAATGCATGCGGCGTATTGAAAAGAAATGACATTGGTATTCTAACAAACTCGAAAAGGGCATCTTCAGGCTCTGAAAATCAAACGTATCGACCTAAATAAAGCATTTTAAGCTAAGAAAGGGGTCTGGCTGCCTTCAGCAACCCGCGACATGGTTTATCTCAAAAAGAGGAATAAAATAAGAAAAACGTCATGTAATTCGGAGCTTCGTACGCAAAGTTATGGTATTTCAAAGGCCGTCATACAATTCATTGTTTTAGTTGTCTAATCAAGTGAAAACAAAAACAAAAAGCGGAAAAGGGGTGCAACATGAAAGACAAACGCAAATAGGAAATAGGAAGCAAAAGGAATATTCGAGAGACAAACGCAACGCAAGCGGCGTATTGACAAGAAATGACATTCGTACCTAACAAACTCGAAAAGGGCATCTTCCAGCCTTAAAAATCCATCGTATCGACCTAAATAAAACAGTTTGAGCTCGAAAATGGGGTCGGGCTGCCCTTAGCAACCCGTAGCATCATTTATCTCGAAAAGAGGAATAAAATGTGAAACAAATCATGCAATTGTGAGCTTCATACGCAAAGTTATGGTATTTCAAAGCCCGTCTTACAATTCATTGTTTTAGTTGTCTAATCACGTGAAAACAAAAACAAAAAGCGGAAAAGGGGTGCAACACGAGAGACAAACGCAAATAGGAAATAGGAAGCAAAAAGAATATCCGAGAGACAAACGCAATGCAAGCGACGTATTGACAAGAAATGACATCTGTATCCTAACAAACTCGAGAAGGGCATCTTCGGCTCTAAAAATCCATCGTATCGACCTACTTAAAGCATTTTGAGCTCAAAAAACGGGACGGGCTGCCATCAGCAACCCGCAGCATTGTTTATCTCGAAAAGCGGAATAAAATGTGAATAAATCATGTAATTCAGAGCTTCTTACGCAAAGTTATGGTATTTCAAAGCCTTTTGTACAATTCATTGTTTTAGTCGTCTAATCACGTGAAAACAAAAACAAAAAGCGGAAAAGGGGTGCAACACGAGAGACAAACACAAATAGGAAATAAGAAGCAAAAGGAATATCCGAGAGACAAACGAAATGCAAGCGGCGTATTGACATGAAATGACATTCGTATCCTAACAAACTCGAAAAGGGCATCTCCCAGCTCTAAAAATCAAATGTATCGATCTAAATAAACTCTTTTGAGCTCAGAAATGGGTTCGGGCTGCGTTCAGCAACCCGCATCATTGTTTATCTAAAAAAGAGGAATAAAATGTGAAAAAATCATGCCATTCGGAGCTTCATACCCAAAGTTATGGTATTTCAAAGCCCGTCGTACGATTCATAGTTTTAGTCGTCTAATCACGTCAAAACAAAAACAAAAAGCGGAAAAAGGGTTGCAACACGAGAGAGAAACGTAAGTAGGAAATAGGAAGCAAGAGGAATATCCGAGAGACAAATGCAACGCAAGCGCCGTATTGACAAGAAATAACATTCGTATCCTAACAAACTCGGAAACAACATCTTCCGGCTCTAAAACTCCATCGTATCCACCTAAATAAAGCATTTTGAGCTTGAAAACGGGGTCCGGCTGCCCTCAGCAACCTGTAGCATCGTTTATCTCGATAAGATGTATAAAATATGAAATAATCATGCAATTCTCAGCTTCGTACGCAAAGTTATGGTGTTTCGAAGCCCGTCGTACAACTCATTGTTTTAGTCGTCTATTCACGTGAAAACAAAAACGAAAAGCGGAAAAGGGGTGCAACACGAGAGACAAATGCAAATAGGAAATAGGAAGCAAAAGGAATATCCGAGAGACAAATGCAACGCAAGCGGCGTATTGACAAGAAATGACATTCGTAACCTAACAAGCTTGAAAATGGCATCTTTCGGCTCTAAAAATCGATCGTATCGACCTAAATAAAGCATTTTGAGCTTGAAAACAGGGTCGGGCTGCATTCAGCAACCCGTAGCATCGTTTATCTCGAAAATAGGAATAAAATGTGAAAAAGTCATGTAATTCGGAGCTTTGTACGCAAAGTTATAATATTTCAAAGCCCGTCATACAAATCATTATTTTAGTCGTCTAATCACGTCAAAACAAAAACCAAAAAGCGGAAAAGGGGTGCAACACGAGAGACAAACACAAATAGGAAATAGGAAGCAAACGGAAGATCCGAGAGACAAATGCAACGCAAGCGCCCTATTGACAAGAAATGACATTCGTATCCTAACAAATTCGAAAAGGGCATCTCCCGGCTCTAAAAATCCAATGTATCGACCTAAGTAAAGCATATTGAGCTCGAAAACTGGGTCGGGCGGCCTTCGGACACCCGCAGCATTATCTATCTCGAAAAGAGGGATAAAATGTAAAAACAAATCATGTAATTCGGAGCTTTGTACGCAAAGTTATGGTATTTCAAAGCCCGTCATACAATTCATTGATTTAGTCGTCTAATAATGTGAAAACAAAACCAAAAAGCGGAAAAAGGGTGCAAGACGAGAGAAAAACGCAAATAGAAAATAGGGAGCAAAAGGAATATACGAGAGACAAACGCAACGCAAGCGGTGTATTGACAAGAAATAACATTCGTAGCCTAACAAACTCGAAAAGGGCATCTTCTGGCTCTAAAAATCCAACGTATCGACCTAAATAAAGCATTTTGAGCTCGAAAACGGGGTCGGGCTGCTTTCAGCAACCCGCAGCATCGTTTATCTCGAAAAGATGAATAAAATATGAAAAAAATCATGCAATTCTGAGCTTCGTACGCAAAGTTATGGTATTGAGAAGAAATAACATTTGTATCCTAAAAAACTCGAAAAGAGCATCTTCCGGCTCTAAAAATCAAACGTATGGACCTAAATAAACCATTTTAAGGTCGAAAATGGGTTCGGGCTACCTTCAGCAACCCGCAGCATTGTTTATCTCAAAAAGAGAAATAAATGTGAAACAATCATGCAATTCGGATCTTCGTATGCAAAGTTATGGTATTTCAAAGCCCGTCGTACAATTCATTGTTTTAGTCGTCTAATCACGTGAAAACAAAAACAAAAAGCGGAAAAGGGGTGCGACACGAGAGACAAACGCAAATAGGAAATAGAAAGGAAAAGCAATATCCAAGAGACAAATGCAACGCAAGCAGCGTATTGACAAGAAATGACATTCGTATCCTAACAAACTCGAAAGGGCATCTCTCGGCTCTAAAAATCAATTGTATTGGCCTAAATAAAGCATTTTGTGCTCGAAAAAGGGGTCGGGTTGCCTTCAGCAACCTGCGGCATGGTTTATCTGGAAAAGAGGTATAAAATGTGAAAAAATCATGCAATTCGGAGCTTCGCACGCAAAGTTATGGTATTTTGAAGCCCGTCGTACAATTCATAGTTTTAGTTGTCTAATCACGTCAAAACAAAAACAAAAAGTGGAAATGGGGTTGCAACACGAGAGACAAACGCAATTAGGAAATAGGAAGCAAAAGGAATATCTGGGAGACAAATGCAACGCAAACGGCGTATTGACAAGAAATGACGTTCGTATCCTAACAAACTCGGAAATGGCATATCCCGGCTCTAAAAATCCAACTTTTTGACCTAAATAAAGAATTTTGAGCTTGAAAACGGGGTCTGACAGCCTTCAGCAACCCGCAGCATCGTTTATCTCGAAAAGATGAGTAAAATATGAAAAAAAAATCATGCAATTCTGAGCTTCATACGCAAAGTTATTCTATTTCGAAGCCCGTCGTACAATTCATTGTTTTAGTCGTCTAATCACTTGAAAACAAAAACAAAAAGCGAAAAAGGGGTGCAACATGAGAGACAAACACAAATAGGAAATGGGAAGCAAAAGGAATATCGGAGAGACAAATGCAACGCAAGCGGCGTATTGACAAGAAATGACATTCGTAACCTAACAAGCTCGGAAAGGGCATTTTTTTGCTCTAAAAATCCATCGTATCTACCTAAATAAAGCATTTTGAGCTCGAAAACAGGGTCGGGCTGCCTTCAGCAACCCGTAGCATTGTTTATCTCAAAAACAGGAATAAAATGTGAAAAAATCATGTAATTCGGAGCTTCGTATGCAAAGTTATGGTATTTCAAAGCCCGACGTACAAATCATTGTTTTAGTCGTCTAATCACGTGAAAACAAAAACCAAAAAGTGGAAAAGGGGTGCAACACGAGAGACAAACGCAAATAGGAAATAGGAAGCAAAAGGAATATCCGAGAGACAAACGCAACGCAAGCGGTGTAATGACAAGAAATGACATTTGTATCCTAATAAACTCGAAAAGGGCATCTCTCGGCTCTAAAAATCCAATGTATCGACCTAAGTAAAGAATTTTAAGCACGAAAATGGGGTCGGGCCGCCTTCGGACACTCGCGGCATGGTTTATCCCGAAAAGATGAATCAAATGTGAAACAAATCATGTAATTCGGAGCTTTGTATGCAAAGTTATGGTATTTCAAAGCCCGTCGTACAATTCATTGTTTTAGTCGTCTAATCATGTGAAAACAAAAACAAAAAGCGGAAAAGGGGTGCAACACGAGAGACAAACGAAGATAGGAAATAGGAAGCAAAATGAATATCCGAGAGACAAACGCAACGCAAGCGGCGAATTCTAACAAACTCGAAAAGGGCATATCCCGACCCTAAAAATCAAACGTATTGACCTAAATAAACCATTTTGAGCTGGAAAATGGGTTTGGGCTGCCTTCAATAACCCGCAGCATTGTTTATCTCAAAAAGAGGAATAAAATGTGAAACAATCATGCAATTTGGAGCTTCGTACTCAAAGTTATGGTATTTCAATGCCCGTCGTACAATTCATTGTTTTAGTCGCCTAATAACGTGAAATCAAAAACAAAAAGCGGAAAAGGGGTGCAACACGAGAGACAAACACAAATAGGAAATAGAAAGGAAAAGGAATATCCAAGAGGCAAACGCAACGCAAGCGGCGTATTGACAAGAAGTGACATTCGTATCCTAACAAACTCGAAAAGGGCATCTCCCGGCTCTAAAAATCCATCGTACCGACCTAAATAAAGCATTTTGAGCTCTGAAACGGGGTCGAGCTGCCTTCAGCAACCCGCAGCATCGTTTATCTTGAAAAGATGAATAAAATATGAAAAAGTCATGCAATTCTAAGCTTCATACGCAAAGTTATTGTATTTCCAAGCCCGTCGTACAGTTCATTGTTTTAGTCGTCTAATCACGTGTAAAAAAAACCAAAAAGTGGAAAAGGGGTGCAACACGAGAGCAAAACGCAAATAGGAAATTGGAAGCAAAAGGAATATCCGAGAGACAAACGCAACGCAAGCGGCGTATTGACAAAAAATGACATTCGTATCCTAACAAACTCGAAAAGGACATCTTCCGGCTCTAAAAATCCATTGTATCGAGCTAAATAAATCATTTTGAGCTCGAAAACGGGGTTGGGCTGCCTTTAGCAACCCACGGCATCGTTATCGAAAAGAGGAATAAAATGTGAAAAAAATCATGCAATTCTTAGCTTCGTACGCAAAGGTATGGTATTTCAAAGCCTATCGTACACTTCATTGTTTTAGTCGGCTAATCACGTGAAAACAAAAACAAAAAGTGGAAAAGGGGTGCAACAAGAGAGACAAACGCAAATTGGAAATAGGAAGCAAAAGGAATATCCGAGAGGCAAACGCAACGCAAGCGGCGTATTGACAAGAAATGACATTTGTATCCTAACAAACTCGAAAAGGGCATCTTCCGGCTCTAAAAATCCATCGTCTAGACCTAAATAAAGCATTTTGAGATCGAAAATGGGGTCGGACTGCCCTCAGCAACCCGCGGCATAGTTTATCTTGAAAAGAGGAATAAAATGTGAAAAAAATCATGCAATTCTGAGCGTCGTACGCAAAGTTATGGTATTTCAAACCCTATCGTACAATTCATTGTTTTAGTCGTCTAATCACGTGCAAACAAAAACAAAAAGCGGAAAAGGGGTGCAACACGAGAGACAAACGCAAATTGGAAATAGGAAGCAAAAGGAATATCCGAGAGACAAATGCAACGTACCGACCAAAATAAAGCATTTTGAGCTCGAAAACAGGGTCTGGCTGCCTTTACCAACCCGCAACATTGCTTATCTAGAAAAGAAGAATAAAATATGGAAAAATCATGTAATTTAGAGCTTTGTACGCAAAGTTATGGTATTTCAAAGCCCGTCGTACAATTCATTGTGTTAGTCGTCTAATCACGTGAAAACAAAAACAAAAAGCGGAAAAGGGGTGCAACACGAGAGACTTACACAAATAGGAAATAGGAAGCAAAAGGAATATCCGAGAGACAAACGCAACGCAAGCGGCGTATTGACAAGAAATAACATTTGTATCCTAAAAAACTCGAAAAGGGCATCTTCCGGCTCTAAAAATCCATCGTATTGACCTAAATTAAGCATTTTGAGCTCGAAAATAGGGTCCGGTTGCCCTCAGCCACCCGCAACATCGTTTATCTCGAAAAGAGGAATAAAATGTGAAAAAAATTATGCAATTTTAAGCTTCGTATGCAAAGTTATGGTATTTCAAAGCCTGCGTACAATTCATTGTTTTAGTCGTCTAATAACGTGAAAACAAAAACAAAAAGCAGAAAAGGGTTGCAACAAGAGAGACAAACGCAAAAAGGAAACAAAAAGCAAAAGGAATATCTGAGAGACAAACACAACGCAAGCGGCGTATTGACAAGAAATGATATTCGTAACCTAACAAACTCGAAAAGGGCATCTCCCGGCTCTAAAAATCCATCGTATTGACCTAAATAAAGCATTTTGAGCTCAAAAGCGTGGTCGGGCTGCCTTCAGCAACCCGCAACATGGTTTATCTCGAAAAGAGGAATAAAATGTGGAAAAATCATGAAATACGGAGCTTCGTACTCAAAGTTATGGTATTCCAAAGCCCGTCGTACAATTCATTGTTTTAATCTTCTAATCACGTGAAAAAAAAAGCGGAAAAGGGGTGCAACTTGAGACACAAATGCAAATAGGAAATAGGAAGTAAAAGGAATATCCAAGAGACAAACGCATTGCAAGCGGCGTATTGACTAGAAATGACATTCGTATCCTAACAAACTCGAAAAGGGCATCTCCCGGCTCTAAAAATCTATCATATCAAGCTAAATAAAGCATTTTGAGCTCGAAAATGGGGTCGGGCTGCCCTCAAAAACCTGTGGCATGGTTTATCTCAAAAAGAGAAATAAAATGTGAAAAAATCATGCAATTCTGAGCTTCGTACGCAAAGTTATGGTATTTCAAAGCCCGTCGTACAATTCAATTTTTTAGTCGTCTAATCACGTGAAAACAAAAAAAAAAAGCGGAAAAGGGGTGCAACACAAGAGAAAAACGCAAATAGGAATTAGGAAACAAAAGGAATATCCGAGAGACAAAAGCAATGCAAGCGGCGTCTTTATCTCGAAAAGATGAATAAGATATGAGAAAAATCATGCAATTCTGAGCTTCGTATACAAAGTTATGGTATTCTGAAGCCCGTCGTACAATTCATTGTTTTAGTCGTCTAATCACGTGAAAACAAAAACAAAAAGCGGAAAAGGGGTGCAACATGAGAGACAAACGCAAATAGAAAATAGGAAACAAAAGGAATATCCGAGAGACAAAAGCAATGCAAGCGGCGTATTGACAAGAAATGACATTCGTAACCTAACAAACTCTAAAAGGGCATCTTTCGGCTCTAAAAATCCATCGTATCGACCTAAATAAAGTAATTTGAGCTCGAAAACAAGGTCGGGCTGCCTTTAGCAACCCGTAGCATCGTTTATCTTGAAAATAGGAATAAAATGTTAAAAAATCATGTAATTCGGAGCTTCGTACGCAAACTTACAGTATTTCAAAGCGCGTCGTACAATTCATTGTTTTAGTCGTCTAATCACGCGAAAACAAAAACAAACAGCGGAAAAGGGGTGCAACACGAGAGACAAACGTAAATATCAAATAGGAAGCAAAAGGAATATCCGAGAGACAAACGCAACGCAAGCGGCGTATTGACAAGAAATGACATTCGTAACCTAACAAACTCTAAAAGGGCATCTTTCGGCTCTAAAAATCCATCGTATCGACCTAAATAAAGTATTTTGAGCTC
This sequence comes from Gynandropsis gynandra, assembly GCA_036759665.1. Classification (NCBI taxonomy): domain Eukaryota; kingdom Viridiplantae; phylum Streptophyta; class Magnoliopsida; order Brassicales; family Cleomaceae; genus Gynandropsis; species Gynandropsis gynandra. The sequence continues at coordinate 180,482 of JAXIOL010000019.1, read as the reverse complement.
GAAAACAGGGTTGGGCTGCCTTTAGCAACCCGTAGCATCGTTTACCTTGAAAATAGGAATAAAATGTTAAAAAATCATGTAATTCGGAGCTTCGTCCTTGAAAATGGAATAAAATGTTAAAAAATCATGTAATTCGGAGCTTCGTACGCAAACTTACAGTATTTCAAAGCCCGTCGTACAATTCATTGTTTTAGTCGTCTAATCACGTGAAAACAAAAACAAAAAAGCGGAAAAGGGGTGCAACACAAGAGAAAAACGCAAATAGGAATTAGGAAGCAAAAGGAATATCCGAGAGACAAACGCAACCCAAGCGGCATATAGACAAGAAATAACATTTTTATCCTAAAAAACTCGAAAAAGGCATCTTTCGGCTCTAAAAATCCATCGTATCGACCTAAATAAAGCATTTTGAGCTTGAAAACGGTGTCGGACTGACTTCAGCAACCCGCAGAATCGTTTATCTTGAAAAGAGGAATAAAATGTGAAAAAGATCATGCAATTCTGAGCTTCGTACACAAAGTTATGGTATTTCAAAGTACAATTCATTGTTTTAGTCGTCTAATCACGTGAAAACAAAAACAAAAAGCGGAAAAGGGGTGCAACACGAGAGACAAACGCAAATAGGAAATAGGAAGCAAAAGGAATATCCAAGAGACAAACGCATTGCAAGCGGCGTATTGACAAGAAATAACATTCGTATCCTAACAAACTCGAAAAGGGCATCTTCCGGCTCTAAAAATCCATCGTATCGACCTAAATAAAGCATTTTGAGCTCGAAATTGGGTTCGGGCTGCCTTCAGCAACCCGCAACATCGTTTATCTCGAGAAAAGGAATAAAATGTGAAAAAGTCATGCAATTCTGAGCTTCATATGCAAAGTTATTGTATTTCAAAGCCCGTGGTACAAGTAATTGTTTTAGTCGTCTAATCACGTGAAAACAAAAACAAAAAGCGGAAAAGGGGTGCAACACGAGAGACAAACGCAAATAGGGAATAGGAAGCAAAAGGAATATCCGAGAGACAAACGCAACGCAAGCGGCGTATTGACAAGAAATAACATTCGTATCCTAACAAACTCGAAAAGGTCATCTTCCGGCTGAAAAAATCCATTGTATCGACCTAAATAAATCTTTTTGAGCTCGAAAACGGGGTCAGGCTGCCCTCGGCAACCCGCAGCATCGTTTATCTCGAAAAGAGGAATAAAATGTGAAAAAAATCATGCAATTCAGAGCTTTCTACGCAAAGTTATGGTATTTCAAAGCCCGTCGTACAATTCAATGTTTTAGTGGTCGAATCACGTGAAAACAAAAACAAAAAGCGGAAAAGGGGTGCAACACGATAGACAAACACAAATAGGAAATAGGAAGCAAAAGGAATATCCGAGAGACAAACGCAACGCAAGCGCCGTATTGAGAAGAAATGACATTTGTATCCTAACAAACTCGAAAAAGGCATCTTCCGGCTCTAAAAATACTTCGTATCGACCTAAATAAAGCAGTTTGAGCTCGATAATGGGGTCGGGCTGCCTTCAGCAACCCACAGCATTGATTATGTCGAAAGAGGAATAAAATGTGAAAAGTCATGTAATTGGAAGCTTTGTATGCAAAAATATGGGTTTTCAATGCCCGTCGTACAATTCATCGTTTTAGTCGTCCAATCACGTGAAAACAAAACCCAAATGCGGTAAAGGGATGCAACACGAGAGAAAAACGCAAATAGGAAATAGGAAGCAAAAGGAATATCTGAGAGACAAACGCAACGCAAGCGGCGAATAGACAAGAAATAACATTCGTATCCTAACAAACTCGAAAAGGGCATCTTCCGGCTCTAAAAATCCATTGTTTCAACCTAAATAAAGTATTTTTAGCTCGAAAATGGGGTCGGGCTGCCCTCAGCAACCCACAGCATCGTTTATCTCGAAAATAGGAATAAAATGTGAAAACAATCATGCAATTCTGAGCTTCGTACGCAAAGTTATGGTATTTCAAAGCCCGTCGTACAATTCATTGTTTTAGTCGTCTAATCACGTGAAAACAAAAACAAAAAGTGGAAAAGGGGAGCAAGACGAGAGGCAAACGTAACTAGCAAATAGGAAGCAAAAGGAATTCCAAGAGACAAACGTAACGCAAGCGGCGTATTGACAAGAAATGACATTCGTATCCTAACAAACTCGAAAAGGGCATCTTCCGGCTCTAAAAATCAAACGTATCGACCTAAATAAAGCATTTTGAACCCGAAAATAGGGTCGGGCTGCCTTCAGTAAACCGCAGCATCGTTTATCTCGAAAAGTGGAATAAAATATGAAAAAATCATGTAATTCGGAGCTTCGTATGCAAAGTAATGGTATTTCAAAGCCCGTCGTACAAGTCATTGTTTTAGTCGTCTAATCACGTGAAAACAAAAACAAAAAGTGGAAAAGGGGAGCAAGACGAGAGGCAAACGTAACTAGCAAATAGGAAGCAAAAGGAATTCCAAGAGACAAACGTAACGCAAGCGGCGTATTGACAAGAAATGACATTCGTATTCTAACAAACTCGAAAAGGGCACCTTCCGGCTCTAAAAATCAAACGTATCGACCTAAATAAAGCATTTTGAACCCGAAAATAGGGTCGGCCTGCCTTCAGTAAACCGCAGCATCGTTTATCTCGAAAAGTGGAATAAAATATGAAAAAATCATGTAATTCGGAGCTTCGTATGCAAAGTATTGGTATTTCAAAGCCTGTCGTACAATTCATTGTTTTAGTCGTCTAATCACGTGAAAAAAAAACAAAAAGTTGAAAAGGGGAGCAAGACGAGAGGCAAACTTAAATAGCAAAAAGGAAGCAAAAGGAATTCCAAGAGACAAACATAACGCAAGCGGCGTATTGACAAGAAATGACATTCGTATTCTAACAAACTCGAAAAGGGCATCTTCAGGCTCTGAAAATCAAACGTATCGACCTAAATAAAGCATTTTAAGCTAAGAAAGGGGTCTGGCTGCCTTCAGCAACCCGCGACATGGTTTATCTCGAAAAGAGGAATAAAATAAGAAAAAAGTCATGTAATTCGGAGCTTCGTACGCAAAGTTATGGTATTTCAAAAGAAATATCCGAGAGACAAATACAACGCAAGCGTCGTATTGACAAGAAATGACATTCGTATCCTAACAAACTCGAAAAGGGCATCTTCCAGCCTTAAAAATCCATCGTATCGACCTAAATAAAACAGTTTGAGCTCGAAAACGGGGTCGGGCTGCCCTTAGCAACCCGTAGCATCGTTTATCTCGAAAAGAGGAATAAAATGTGAAACAAATCATGCAATTCTGAGCTTCATACGCAAAGTTATGGTATTTCAAAGCCCGTCTTACAATTCATTGTTTTAGTCGTCTAGTCACGTGAAAACAAAAACAAAAAGCGGAAAAGGGGTGCAACACGAGAGACAAACGCAAATAGGAAATAGGAAGCAAAAAGAATATCCGAGAGACAAACACAATACAAGCGACGTATTGACAAGAAATGACATTTGTATCCTAACAAACTCGCGAAGGGCATCTTCGGCTCTAAAAATCCATCGTATCTACCTACATAAAGCATTTTGAGCTCGAAAAACGGGATGGGCTGCCATGAGTAACCCGCAGCATTGTTTATCTCGAAAAGCGGAATAAAATGTGAAAAAATCATGTAATTCGGAGATTCTTACGCAAAGTTATGGTATTTCAAAGCCTTTCGTACAATTCATTGTTTTAGTCGTCTAATCACGTGAAAAAAAAAACAAAAAGCGGAAAAGGGGTGCAACACCAGAGACAAACACAAATAGGAAATAGGAAGCCAAGGGAATATCCGAGAGACAAACGAAATGCCAGAGACAAATAGGAAATAGGAAGCCAAGGGAATATCCGAGAGACAAACGAAATGCAAGCGGCGTATTGACATGAAATGACATTCGTATCCTAACAAACTCGAAAAGGGCATCTCCCGACTCTAAAAACAAAATGTATCGATCTAAATAAACCCTTTTGAGTTAAGAAATGGGTTCGGGCTGCGTTCCGCAACCCGCAGCATTGTTTATCTAAAAAAGAGGAATAAAATGTGAAAAAATCATGCCATTCAGAGCTTCATACGCAAAGTTATGGTATTTCAAAGCCCGTCATACAATTCATAGTTTTAGTCGTCTAATCACGTCAAAACAAAAACAAAAAGCGGAAAAAGGGTTGCAACACGAGAGAGAAACGTAAGTAGGAAATAGGAAGCAAGAGGAATATCCGATAGACAAATGCAACGCAAGCGCCGTATTGACAAGAAATAACATTCGTATCCTAACAAACTCGGAAACAACATCTTCTAGCTCTAAAACTCCATCGTATCGAACTAAATAAAGCATTTTGAGCTTGAAAACGGGGTCCGGCTGCCCTCAGCAACCCGCAACATCGTTTATCTCGATAAGATGTATAAAATATGAAAAAAATCATGCAATTCTCAGCTTCGTACGCAAAGTTATGGTGTTTCGAAGCCCGTCGTATAACTCCTTGTTTTAGTCGTCTAATCACGTGAAAACAAAAACGAAAAGCGGAAAAGGGGTGCAACACGAGAGACAAATGCAAATAGGAAATACGAAGCAAAAGGAATATCCGAGAGACAAATGCAACGCAAGCGGCGTATTGACAAGAAATGACATTCGTAACCTAACAAGCTCGAAAAGGGCATCTTTCGGCTCTAAAAATCCATTGTATCGACCTAAATAAAGTATTTTGAGCTTGAAAACAGGGTCGGGCTGCATTCAGCCACTTGTAGCATCGTTTATCTCGAAAATAGGAATAAAATGTGAATAGGTCATGTAATTCGGAGCTTTGTACGCAAAGTTATAATATTTCAAAGCCCGTCATACAAATCATTATTTTAGTCGTCTAATCACGTCAAAACAAAAACCAAAAAGCGGAAAAGGGCTGCAACACGAGAGACAAACGCAAATAGGAAATAGGAAGAAAACGGAAGATCCGAGAGACAAACGCAACGCGAGCGGCCTATTGACAAGAAATGACATTCGTATCCTAACAAATTCGAAAAGGGCATCTCTCGGCTCTAAAAATCCAATGTATCGACCTAAGTAAAGCATATTGAGCTCGAAAACAGGGTCGGGCGGCCTTCGGACACCCGCAGCATTATCTATCTCGAAAAGAGGGATAAAATGTGAAAAAAAATCATGTAATTCGGAGCTTTGTACGCAAAGTTATGGTATTTCAAAGCCCGTCATACAATTCATTGTTTTAGTCGTCTAATCATGTGAAAACAAAACCAAAAAGCGGAAAAGGGGTGCAACACGAGAGAAAAACGCAAATAGAAAATAGGGAGCAAAAGGAATAACCGAGAGACAAACGCAACGGAAGCGGTGTATTGACAAGAAATAACATTCGTATCCTAACAAACTCGAAAAAGGCATCTCCTGGCTCTAAAAATCAAACGTATCGGCCTAAATAAAGCATTTTGTGCTCGAAAACGGGGTCGGGTTGCCTTCAGCAACCCGCGGCATGGTTTATCTGGAAAAGAGGTATAAAATGTGAAAAACTCATGCAATTCGGAGCTTCGCACGCAAAGTTATGGTATTTCAAAGCCCGTCGTACAATTCATAGTTTTAGTCGTCTAATCACGTCAAAAGAAAAACAAAAAGTGGAAATGGGGTTGCAACACGAGAGACAAACGCAATTAGGAAATAGGAAGCAAAAGGAATATCTGGGAGACAAATGCAACGCAAACGACGTATTGACAAGAAATGACGTTCGTATCCTAACAAACTCGGAAATGGCATCTCCCTGCTCTAAAAATCCAACGTTTTGACCTAAATAAAGAATTTTGAGCTTGAAAACGGGGTCTGACAGCCTTGAGCAACCCGCAGCATCGTTTATCTCGAAAAGATGAGTAAAATATGAAAAAAAATCATGCAATTCTGAGCTTCATAAGCAAAGTTATGGTATTTCGAAGCCCGTCGTACAATTCATTGTTTTAGTCGTCTAATCACTTGAAAACAAAAACAAAAAGCGAAAAAAGGCTGCAACACGAGAGATAAACACAAATAGGAAATGGGAAGCAAAAGGAATATCGGAGAGACAAATGCAACGCAAGCGGCGTGGAAAAGGGGACGAGAGACAAACGCAAATAGGAAATAGGAAGCAAAAGGAATATCCGAGAGACAAACACAACGCAAGCGGTGTATTGACATTGACAAACACTCGTATCCTAAGAAACTCAAAAAGGGCATCTCCCGGCTCTAAAAATCCAACATATTGACCTAAATAAAGGATTTTGAGCTCGAAA
>JAXIOL010000019.1:97799-114669 GCA_036759665.1 Gynandropsis gynandra | reverse complement strand
GATTTCGGATATCCAAGGCGTATGACGACATATGGCCTAGGAAATCAGTGGTAAACTGGGCAAAGGAGGTTTGGCCGACCCATAACACGCCAAAGCACTCCTTCATCCTGTGGCTGGCTTTATTAGGTAAGCTTCCAACCCTTGATCACCTCACTTATTTCGATATCGACACAACATGCAGGTTATGTAATCAGCATATGGAGAGCCACAACCACTTGTTCTTTGAGTGCGGATATGCCCAGCAAATATGGTACCACGTGTGCGACCGTTTGCACATCCCACAGTCCATGATGACGATCCAAGACGCAGTCACATGGCTAAGGAGAAACGCTGCTTGGGATGATTGCTTAGCGCGAGCACAGGTGTATGCCATTGCGGCCTCGATCTACCATCTTTGGCGTGTCAGAAATGGAAGCATATTTGACAACAAGCGACTTCCAATTGAGGCAGCCGTTCGACTGATTATGGACAACATATCTCTGGTACTACATGATCAGTTTCCCTCGGCCACAGTGGAGACTCTGCAACTCGGGAGGTAGATTGGGTGGATCATCCGTAGGAACCTGGCTTGATGCTGACTATATATCGTATGTCTTGTATCTTGTTTTTTGATTATGTCGGATATATGTATTTATTTTTGCGGTGTTTCGTATCCTTCGCAAGGGTGCTGTTTTCCTCCTTGTCGGGTTTTTCCCTATGGGTTTTACTGCTTTGAGGTTTTAATGAGGCCCGGGGTGACATGTACCCTGCTCTCATAGCTGCGATGTGAGATAGTATTTTTGTGTGTATTGTCGTAGCACAGTATGGGTGGCCTGCGTGTTATCCCATGTGTGCTAATGACAACCAGTTTGTATGTGTAACCGTTATCTTCTCCCTTCATGGGACACACGGAATAAATTTACTTCCAACAAAAAAAACGCAAATAGGCAATAGGATGCAAAAGGAATATCTGAGAGACAAACGCAACGCAACCGGCGTATTGCCAAGAAATGACATTCGTATCCTAACAAACTCCAAAAGGGCATCTCCCGACTCTAAAAATCCAACGTTTCAACCAAAATAAAGCATTTTGAGCTTGAAAACGGGGTCGGGCTGCCTTCAGCAACCCACGGCATGATTTATCTCGAAAAGATTAATAAAATGTGAGAAAAAACATGTAATTCAGAGCTTCGAACGCAAAGTTATGGTATTCAAAGCCCGTCGTACAATTCATTGTTCTAGTCGTCTAATCATGTGAAAACAAAAACAAAAAGCAGAAAAGGGGTGCAACACGAGAGACAAACGCAAATAGGAAATAGGAAGCAAAAGGAATATTTGTATCCTAACAAACTCGAAAAGGGCATCTCCCGGCTCTAAAAATCCAACGTATCGACTTAAATAAAGCATTTTGAGCTCGAGAACGGGGTCGGGCTACCTTTAGCAACCCGCAGCATTGTTTACCTTGAAAAGAGAAATGAAATGTGAAAAAATTATGTAATTCGAAGCTTCATACGCAAAGTTATGGTACTTCAAAGCCCGTTATACAATTCATTGTTTTAGTCGTCTAATCACGTGAAAAAAAAAAGCCGAAAAGGGGTGCAACACGAGAGACTAAAGCATATAGGAAATAGGAAGCAAAAGGAATATCCGAGAGACAAACGCAACGTAAGCGGCATGTTGACAAGAAATGACATTCGTATCCTAACAAACTCGAGAAGGGAATCTCCCGGCTCTAAAAATCAAATGTATAGACCTAAATAAAGCATTTTTAGCTCGAAAATGGGTTTGGGCTACCTTCAGCCACCGGCAGCATTGTTAATCTCGAAAAGAGGAATAAAATGTGAAAAAATCATGCAATTCACAGCTTCGTACGCAATGTTATGGTTTTTCAAAGCTCGTCGACAATTCATTGTTTTAGTCATCTAATCACGTGAAAACAAAAACAAAAAGCGGAAAAGGGGTGCAATACGAGAGACAAACGCAAATAGGAAATAGGAAGCAAAAGGAATATCCGAGAGACAAACGCAACGCAAGCAGCGTATTGTCAAGAAATGACATTCGTATCCTAACAAACTCCAAAAGGGCATCTCCCGACTCTAAAAGTCCAACGTTTTAACCTAAATAAAGCATTTATAGCTTGAAAACGGGGTCGGGCTTCCTTCAGCAACCCACGGCATGGTTTATATCGAAATGATTAATAAAATGTGAAAAAACACATGTAATTCAGAGCTTCGTACGCAAAGTTATGTTATTCAAAGCCCGTCGTACAATTCATTGTTTTAGTCGTCTAATCACGTGAAAACAAAACAAAAAAGCAGAAAAGGGGTGCAACACGAGACACAAACGCAAATAGGAAATAGGAAGCAAAAGGAATATTCGATAGACAAACACAACGCAAGCGGCATATTGACAAGAAATGACATTCGTATCCTAACAAACTCAAAAAAGGCATCTCCCGGCTCTAAAAATGCAATGTATCGACCTAAATAAAGCATTTTGAGCTCGAGAACGGGGTCGGGCTACCTTCAGCAACCCGGAACATCGTTTATCTTGAAAAGAGGAATAAAATGTGAAAAAATCACGTAATTCGGAGCTTCATACGCAAAGTTATCGTATTTCAAAGCCCGTCATACAATTCATTGTTTTAGTCGTCTAATCACGTGAAATTAAAATCAAAAAGTGGAAAAGGGGTGCAACACGAGAAACTAACGCATATAGGAAATAGGAAGCAAAAGGAATATTCGAGAGACAAACGCAACGCAAGCGGCATGTTGACGAGAAATGACATTCGTATCCTAACAAACTCGAAAAGGGCATCTCCCAGCTCTAAAAATCAAATGTATAGACCTAAATAAAGCATTTTGAGCTCGAAAATGGGTTCGGGCTACCTTCAGCAACCGGCAGCATTGTTAATCTCGAAAAGAGGAATAAAATATGAAAAAATCATGCAATTCGGAGCTTCGTACGCAAAGTTATGGTTTTTCAAAGCCCGTCGTACAATTCATTGTTTTAGTCGTCTAATCACGTGAAAAAAAAAAACAAAAAGCGGAAAAGGGGTGCAACACGAGAGACAAACGCAAATAGGAAATAGGAAGCAAAAAGAATATCCGAGAGACAAACGCAACGCAAGCGGCGTATTGTCAAGAAATGACATTCGTATCCTAACAAATTCCAAAAGGGCATCTCCCGGCTCTAAAAATCCAACGTTTCGACCTAAACAAAGCATTTTGAGCTTGAAAACAGGGTTTGGCTGCCTTCAGCAACCCACGGCATGTTTTATCTCGAAAAGATTAATAAAATGTGAAAAAAACATGTAATTAAGAGCTTCGTACGCAAAGTTATGGTATTTCAAAGCCCGTCGTACAATTCATTGTTTTAGTCATCTAATCACGTGAAAAGAAAAACAAAATCACGTGAAAACAAAAACAAAATCACGTGAAATGACATTCGTATCCTAACAAACTCGAAAAGGGCATCTCCCGGCTCTAAAAATCCAACGTATCGACCTGAATAAAGCATTTTGAGCTCGAAAATGGGGTCGGGCTGCCTTCAACAACCCGTGGCATGGTTAATCTCGAAAAGAGGAATAAAATGTGAAAAAAATCATGTAATTCGGAGCTTGGTACGCAAAGTTATGGTATTTCAAAGCCCGTCGTACAATTCATTGTTTTAGTCGTCTAATCACGTGAAAACAAAAAAAAAGCGGAAAAGGGGTGCAACACGAGAGACAAACGCAAATAGGAAATAGGAAGCAAAAGGAATATCCGAGAGACAAATGCAACGCAAGCGGCGTATTGACAAGAAATGACATTTCTATCCTAACAAACTCGAAAAGGACATCTTCCGGCTCGAAAAATCCATCGAATCGACCTAAATAAAGCATTTTGAGCTTGAAAATTGGGTCGGACTGCCTTCAGCAACCCGCGGAATGGTTTATCTCGAAAAGAGGAATAAAATGTGAATGAAATCATGTAATTCAGAGCTTTCGTATGCAATGTTATGGTATTTCAAAGCCCGTAGTACAATTCATTGTTTTAGTCGTCTAATCACGTGAAAACAAAAACAAAAACCGGAAATGGGTGCAACACGAGAGACAAACGCAAATATGAAATTGGAAGCAAAAGGAATATTCGAGACACAAGCACAACACAAGCGGTGTATTGACTAGAAATGACATTCGTATCCTAACAAACTCGAAAATGGCATCTCCCTTCTCTAAAAATAAAACGTATCGACCTAAATAAAGAAATTAGAGCTCGAAAATGGGGTTGGGCTGCCTTCAAAAACCCGCAGCATGGTTTATCTCGAAAAGAGGAATAAAATGTGAAACAAAATCATGCAATTAAGAGCTTCGTAAGCAAAGTTATGGTATTTTAAAGACCATCGTACAATTCATTGTTTTAGTCGTCTAATCACGTAAAAACAAAAACAAAATGCGGAAAGCGGTGCAACACGAGAGACAAACGCAAATAGGAAATAAGAAACAAAAGGAATATCCCAGAGACAAACGCAACGCAAGCGGCATATGGACAAACTCGAAAAGGGCATCTTCTGGCTCTAAAAATCCATTGCATCGACCTAAATAAAGCATTTTGAGCGCGAAAATGGGGTCGGGCTGCCCTCAGCAAATTGAGGCATGGTTTATCTCGAAAAGAGGATAAAAACGTGAAAAAATCATGAATTCGGAGCTTCATACGCAAAATTATGGTATTTCAAACCCCGTCGTACAATTCATTGTTTTAGTGGTCTAACCACATGAAAACAAAAACAAAAAGCGGAAAAGGGGTGCAACACGAGAGACAAACGCAAATAATAAATAGGAAGCAAAAGGGATATCCAAGAGACAAACGCAACACAAGCGGCGTATTGACAAGAAATGACGTTCGTATCCTAACAAACCCGAAAAGGGCATCTTCCAGCTCTAAAAATCAAACGTATCGACCTGAATAAAGAATTTTGAGCTTGAAAATGGGGTCGTGCTGCCTTCAGCATCACGCAACATGGTTTATCTCGATAAGAGGAATAAAATGTGAAAAAATCATGCAATTCTGAGCTTCGTACGCAAAGTTATGGTATTTCAAAGACCGTTGTACGATTCATTGTTTTAGTCGTCTAATCACGTGAAAGCAAAAACAAAAAGCGCAAAAGGGGTGCAACACGAGAGACAAACGCAAATAGGAAATAGGAAGTAAACGGAATATCCAAGAGACAAACGCAACGCAAGCGCCGTATTGAGAAGAAATGACATTCATATCCTAACAAACTCCGAAAGGGTATCTTCCGGCTCTAAAAATCCATTGTATCGACCTAAATAAAGCATTTTGAGCTCGAAAATGGGGTCATGATGCCTTCAGCAACCCGCGGCATGGTTTATCTCGAAAAAAGGAATAAAATGTGAAAACAATAATGTAATTCGGAGCTTCGTACGCAAAGTTATGGTATTTCAAAGCCCCGTCGTACAATTCAATTTTTTAGTCGTCTAATCACGGGAAAACAAAAATAAAAAGCGGAAAAGGGGTTGCAACACAAGAGACAAACGCAAATAGGAAATAGGAAGCAAAAGGAATATCCGAGAGACAAACGAAACACAAGCGGCGTATTGACAAGAAATGACGTTCGTATCCTAACAAACCCGAAAAGGGCATCTTCCAGCTCTAAAAATCAAACGTATCGACCTGAATAAAGAATTTTGAGCTTGAAAATGGGGTCGTGCTGCCTTCAGCATCACGCAACATGGTTTATCTCGATAAGAGGAATAAAATGTGAAAAAATCATGCAATTCTGAGCTTCGTACGCAAAGTTATGGTATTTCAAAGACCGTTGTACGATTCATTGTTTTAGTCGTCTAATCACGTGAAAGCAAAAACAAAAAGCGCAAAAGGGGTGCAACACGAGAGACAAACGCAAATAGGAAATAGGAAGTAAACGGAATATCCAAGAGACAAACGCAACGCAAGCGCCGTATTGAGAAGAAATGACATTCATATCCTAACAAACTCCGAAAGGGTATCTTCCGGCTCTAAAAATCCATTGTATCGACCTAAATAAAGCATTTTGAGCTCGAAAATGGGGTCATGATGCCTTCAGCAACCCGCGGCATGGTTTATCTCGAAAAAAGGAATAAAATGTGAAAACAATAATGTAATTCGGAGCTTCGTACGCAAAGTTATGGTATTTCAAAGCCCGTCGTACAATTCAATTTTTTAGTCGTCTAATCACGGGAAAACAAAAATAAAAAGCGGAAAAGGGGTTGCAACACAAGAGACAAACGCAAATAGGAAATAGGAAGCAAAAGGAATATCCGAGAGACAAACGAAACACAAGCGGCGTATTGACAAGAAATGACATTCGTATCCTAACAAACTCAAAAAGGACATCTCCCGGCTCTAAAAATCAAACGTATCGACCTAAATAAAGCATTTTGAGCTTGAAAATGGGCCGGGCTGCCTTGAGCAACCCGCAGCATGGTTTATCTCGAAAAGATGAATAAAATGTGAAAAAAATCATGCAATTCGGAGCTTCGTAATCAAAGTTATGGTATTTCAAAGCCCGTCGTACAATTCATTGTTTTAGTCGTCTTATCACGTGAAAACAAAAACAAAAAGCGGAAAAGGGGGGCAACACGAGAGACAAACGCAAATAGGAAATAGGAAGGAAAAGGAATATCCGAGAGACAAACGCAACACAAGCCGCGTATTGACAAGAAATGACATTCGTATCCTAACAAACTCCAAAATGGCATCTCCCGGCTCTAAAAACCCAACGTTTTGACCTAAATAAAGCATTTTAAGCTCGAAAACGGGTCCGGCTGCCTTCAGCAACCCGCGGCATGGTTTGTCTCAAAAGAGTAATAAAATGTCAAAAAAATCATGTAATTCAGAGTTTCTTACGCAAAGATATGATTAGAGATGTCAATGGGTTGGGTTATACCCAACCCATTAAAATTAAATGGGCTTGATAGTTTAATTGGGTTGGGTTCAACTCGACCCATTTAATAATGGGTTATATAGGTCGGGTTAAACTGGTTAAACGAGCTAAACAGATTTATTCATATAATTAACATTTTGTATATATATTTTTATCATTTAACATTTATGATATATACTTATATATAATAGATATTATAATTAATGTATCAATATTTAAACAAATAATTTATGAAACCGATTTCACCTCATTTTAACTCGATTTCATATAACTTCACCAAATTTTAACCTCATTTCATCCAATTGTAACTCTATTTCACCCAATTTTCCGAATTTTAACTTGATTTCACCGAATTCCAACCCTATTTCATCCAATTTTGACTCGATTTCATCTACTTTTAACTCAAATTCACCAAATTCTAATTACCCAATTTTGACTCGATTTCATCTACTTTTAACTCAAATTCACCAAATTCTAACTCGATTTACCCAATTTAACCTGATTTCACCAAATTTTAACTCGATTTCACTCATTGTCACCGAATTTTAGCTCGATTTCACCCAATGTCATTGAATTTCAACTCAATAAAATTGGGTGAAATCGAGTTATAATTGGGTGAAATTAGGCGAAATTGAATCAAAATTGGATGAAATTAGGTTGAAATTCGGTTAAATAAATTTGAAATCCGGTGAAATTTGATGAAATCGAGTTAAAATTGGGTGAAATTGGGCGAAATTGAGTTAAAATTGGATGAAATCATGTTGAAATTCGGTAAAATGTGATGAATTCGAGTTAAAATCAGGTTAAAATTGGATGAAATAAATTTGAAATCCAGTGAAATTGGGTGAAATCAAGTTAAAATTGGGTGAAATTTAGTCAAAATTAGATGAAATTAGGTTGAAATTCGGTGAAATGTGATGAAATCGAGTTAAAATCGGGTTAAAATTAGGTGAGCTTAATTTGAAATCCGGTGAAATTGGATGAAGTCGAGTTAAAATTGGGTAAAATTGAGTCAAAAATTGGATGAAATCAGGTTGAAGTTCAGTAAAATGTGATGAAATCGAGTTAAAATCAGGTTAAAATTGGATGAAATAAATTTGAAATCCGGTGAAATTAGGTGAAATCAAGTTAAAATTGGGTGAAATTGAGTCAAAATTAGATGAAATCAGCTTGAAATTCGGTGAATCGAGTTAAAATCGGGTTAAAATTAGGTGAGCTAAATTTGAAATCCGGTGAAATTGGATGAAATCGAGTTAAAATCTGGTGAAATTGAGTCAAAATTGGATGAAATCAGGTTGAAATTCGGTGAAATGTGAAGAAATCGACTAGAAATCAGGTTAAAATTGGGTTAAATAAATTTGAAATCCGGTGAAATTGGATGAGATCGAGTTAAAATTGGGTGACATCGGGTTAAAAGTTGGTGAAATCGAGCTAAAATTAGGTGGAATCAGTTTAAATTTGGGTTGAGTTAAAATTAGGTGAAATCGGTAAAAATTGGGTGAAATCGAGTTAAAATTGGGTGAAATATGGTAGAAAGTGGGCGAAATCGAGTAATTGGGTGAAGTCGGGGGAAATTGAGTGAAATCGAGTTAAAATTTGGTGAAATCGAGTTAAAGTTGAGAGACGATTTGAAATTCGATGAAATTGGGTGAAATCGGGTTAAAATTTAGACAAATCGAGTAATATAGAGGTCAAAATCGGATATTCGGAGTGACGATGAATTTGAAGCGAATGATAAACAGGCTTAATGGGCTAAATGGGTAAAACCCATTAAAATGAATGTAAATGGGTTTTAAACTCATTAAGCTCATATAAATTTATGCCCATTTATCAAGAACCCATTTATATTTTAAATGGGTTGGGTTGGGTTAACCCACTAAACCCAACCCAATTTGACATATCTAGTTATGGTATTTCAAAGCCCGTTGTACAATTCATTGTTTTAGTCGTCTAATCACGTGAAAACAAAAACAGAAAGCGGAAAAGGGGTGCAACAAGAGAGACAAACGTATATAGGAATTACGAAGCAAAAGGAATATCCAAGAGAAAAACGCAACGCAAGCGGCGTATTGACAAGAAATAACATTTGTATCCTAACAAACTCGAAAAAGGGCATTTTGAGCTCGAAAACGGGGTTGGGCTGCCTTCAGCAACCCGCCGCATGGATAATCTCGAAAAGAGGAATAAAATGTGAAAAACATCACGTAATTCGGAGCGTTGTACGCAATGTTATGGTATTTCAAAGCCCGTCATACAATTCATTGTTTTAGTCGTCTAATCACGTGAAAACAAAAACAAAAGGCGGAAAAGGGATGCAACACGAGAGACAAACGCATATAGGAAATAGGAAGCAAAAGGAATATCCGAGAGACAAACGCAACGCAAGCGGCGTATTGACAAGAAATGACATTCGTATCCTAACAAACTCCAAAATGGCATCTCCCGGCTCTAAAAACCCAACGTATCGACCTAAATAAAGCATTTTAAGCTCGAAAACGGGTCTGGCTGCCTTCAGCAACCTGCAGCATCGTTTATCTTGAAAAGAGGAATAAAATGTGAAAAAAATCATGTAATTCAGAGCTTCGTACACAGATTTATGGTATTTCAAAGCCCATCGTACAAATCATCGTTTTAGTCGTCTAATCACGTGAAAACAAAAACAAAAAGCGAAAAAGGGATGCAACACGAGTGACAAAAGCATATAGAAAATTGCAAGCAAAAGGAATATCCGAGAGAAAAACGCGACGCAATCGGCGTATTGACAAGAAATGACATTCGTATGCTAACAAACTCAAAAAGGGCATCTTCTGGCTCTAAAAATCAATCGTACAGACCTAAATAAAGTATTTTGAGTGCAAAAACGGGGTCGGGCTGCCCTCAGCAAATTGCGGCATGGTTTATCTCGAAAAGAGGAATAAAATTTGATAAAAATCATGTAATTCGGAGCTTCGTACGCGAAATTATGGTATTTCAAAGCTCGTCGTACAATTCATTGTTTTAGTAGTTTAATCCCGTGAAAACAAAAACAAAAAAACGGAAAAGGGGTGCAACACGAGAGACAAACGCAAATAGGAAATAGGAAGGAAAAGGAATATCCGAGAGACAAATGCAACGCAAGCGGCGTATTGACGAGAAATGGCATTCGTATCCTAACAGACTCGAAAATGGCATCTTTCGACTCTAAAAATCCATCCTATCGACCTAAATAAAGCATTTTAACCTCAAAAACGGGGTTGGGCTGCCTACAGCAACTAGTAGCATCATTTATCTCGAAAAGATGAATAAAATATGAAAAAAATCATGTAATTCGGAGCTTCGTACGCAAAGGTATGGTATTTCAAAGCCCGTCGTACAATTCATTGTTTTAGTCGTCTAATCACGTGAAAACAAAAAAAAAGCGGAAAAGGGGTGCAACACGAGAGACAAACGCAAATAGGAAATAGAAAGAAAAAGGAATATCCGAGAGACAACCGCAACGCAAGCGGCGTATTGACAAGAAATGAAATTCGTATCCTAACAAAGTCGAAAAGGGCATCTTCCGGCTCTAAAATCAAACATATCGACCTAAATAAAGAATTTTGAGCTTGAAAACGAGGTCGAGCTGCCTCAGCAACCCGCGGCATGGTTTATCTCGAAAAGAGGAATAAAATGTGAAAAAATCATGTATTTCGAAGCTTCGTACGCAAAGATGGTATTTCCAAGCCCGTCGTACAATTCATTGTGTTTGTGATCTAATCACGTGAAAACAAAAACAAAAAGCGGAAAAGGGGTGCAACACGAGAGACAAACGCAAATAGGAAATAGGAAGTAAACAGAATATCCAAGAAACAAATGCAACGCAAGCGGCATATTGACAAGAAATGACATTTGTATCCTAACAAACTCGAAAAGGGCATCTTCCAGCTCTAAAAATCCATCGTATCTACCTAAATAAAGCATTTTGAGCTCGGAAACAGGGTCGGGCTGCCATCAGCAACCCCGGCATGGTTTATCTCGAAAAGAGGAATAAAATGTTAAAAAAATCACGTAATTCAGAGCTTCGTACGCAAAGTCATGGTATTTCAATGCCCGTCGTACAATTCATCGTTTTAGTCGTCTAATCATGTGAAAATAAAAACAAAGAGCAGAAAAGGGGTGCAACACGAGAGAAAAACGCAAATAGGAAATAGGAACCAAAAGGAATATCTGAGAGACAAACGCAACGCCAGCGGCGTTTTGACAAGAAATGACATTTGTATCCTAACAAACTCGAAAAGGGCATCTCCCGACTCTAAAAATCAAACGTATCGACCTAAATAAAGCATTTTGAGCTCGAAAACGGGGTCGGGCTTCCTTCAGCAACCAGTAGCATCATTTATCATGAAAAGAGGAATAAAATGTGAAAAATCATGTAATTCGAAGCTTCGTACGCAAAGATGGTATTTCCAAGCCCGTCGGACAATTCATTGTGTTTGTGATCTAATCACGTGAAAACAAAAACAAAAGGAATATCCAAGAGACAAGCGCAACGCAAGCGGCGTTTTGACAAGAAATGACATTTTGTATCCTAACAAACTCGAAAAGGGCATCTTCCGGCTCTAATAATCACATGTATCGACATAAATAATGCATTTTGATCTCGAAACTGGGGTCGGGCTGCCTTGAGCAACCCCCAGCATCTTATATCTCGAAAGGAGGAATAAAATGAGAAAAAATCATGTGATTCGGAGCTTCATACGCAAAGTTATGGTATTTCAAAGCCCATCGCACATATCATTGTGTTAGTCGTCTAATCACGTGAAAACAAAAACAAAAAACAGAAAAGGGGTGCAACACGAGAGACAAACGCAAATAGGAAACATGAAGCAAACAGAATATCCAAGAGAGAAACGCAACGCAAGCGGCGTATCGACAAGAAATGACATTCGTAACCTAACAAACTCAAAAAGGGCATGTTCTGGCTCTAAAAATCCATCGTATCGAGCAAAAATCTGAAAAGGGATGCAACACGAGAGACAAACGCAAATAGGAAGTAGGAAGCAAAAGGAATATCCGAGAGAAAAAAGAAACGCAAGCGGCGTATTGACAAGAAATGACATTCGTATCCTAACAAACTCGAAAAGGGCATCTCCCGACTCTAAAAATCAAACGTATCCACCTAAATAAATCATTTTGAGCTCGAAAACGGGGTTGGGTTGCCTTCAGTAACCCGCGGCATGGTTTATCATGAAAAGAGGAATAAAATTTGAAACAAATCATGTAATTCGGAGCTTCGTACGCAAAGTAATGGTATTTCAAAGCCCTTCGTATAATCCATTATTTTAGTCGTCTAATCACGTGAAAACAAAAACAAAAAGCGGAAAAGGAGTGCAACATGAGAGTCAAACGCAAATAGGAAATAGGAAGCAAAGGAATATCCAAGAGACAAGCGCAACGCAAGCGGCGTTTTGACAAGAAATGACATTTGTATCCTAACAAACTCGAAAAGGGCATCTTCCGGCTCTAATAATCAAATGTATCGACATAAATAAAGCATTTTGAGCTCGAAACTGGGGTCGGGCTGCCTTCAGCAACCCCCAGCATCGTATATCTCGAAAAGAGGAATAAAATGAGAAAAAATCATGTGATTCGGAGCTTCATACGCAAAGTTATGGTATTTCAAAGCCCATCGCACATATCATTGTGTTAGTCGTCTAATCACGTGAAAACAAAAACAAAAAACAGAAAAGGGGTGCAACACGAGAGACAAACGCAAATAGGAAACATGAAGCAAACAGAATATCCAAGAGAGAAACGCAACGCAAGCGGCGTATCGACAAGAAATGACATTCGTAACCTAACAAACTCAAAAAGGGCATGTTCTGGCTCTAAAAATCCATCGTATCGAGCAAAATAAACATTTTGAGCCCGAAAAAAGGGTCGAGCTGCCATCTACAACCCGCGGCATGGTTGATCTCGAAAAGAGGAATAAAATGTGAAAATATCATGTATTTCGGAGCTTTGTACGCAAAGTTATTGTATTTCAAATCCAGTCGTACAATTCATTGTGTTTGTCGTCTAATCACGTGAAAATAAAAACAAAAAGCGGAAAAGGGGTACAACACGAGAGACAAACGCAAATAGGAAACAGGAAGCAAACAGAATATCCAAGAGACAAATGCAACGCAAGCGGCGTATTGACAAGAAATGACATTCGTAATCTAACAAACTCCAAATGGGCATCTTCCGGCTCTAAATATCCATCGTATCGACCTAAATAAAGCATTTTGAGCTCGAAAACACGGGCGGGCTGCCATAAGCAACCCGCGGCATGGTATATCTTGAAAACAGGAATAAAATGTGAAATAATCATGTAATTCGGAGCTTCGTACGCAAAGTTATGGTATTTCAAAGCCCGTCGTACAATTCATTAGTTTAGTCGTCTAATCAAGTGAAAAAAAAACAAAATGCAGAAAAGGGGTGCAACACGAGAGGCAAACACGAAAAGGAAACAGGAAGCAAAAGGAATATCTGAGAGACAAACGCAACGCAAGCGGCGTATTGACATGAAATAACATTCGTATCCTAACAAACTTGAAGAGGGCATCTCCCAGCTCTAAAAATCAAACGTATCGACCTAAATAAAGCATTTTGAGCTCGAAAACGTGGTCGGGCTGCCTTCAGCAACCCCCGACATGGTTTATCACTAAAAGAGGAATAAAATGTGAAAAAATCATGTAAATTGGAGTTTCGTACGCAAAGTTATGGTATTTCCAAGCCCGTCGTTCAATTCATTGTGTTAGTGATCTAATCACGTGAAAACAAAAATAAAAAGCGGAAAAGGGGTGCAACACGAGAGACAAATGCAAATAGGAAATAGGAAGTAAACAGAATATCCAAGAGACAAATGCAACGCAAGCGGCGTATTAACAAGAAATAACATTCGTATTCTAACAAACTCGAAAAGGGCATCTTCCGGCTCTAAAAATCCATCGTATCGACCTAAATAAAGCATTTTGAGCTCGAAATCAGGGTCAAGCTACCTTCAGCAACCCACATCATTGTTTATCTCAAAAAGAGGAATTAGATATGAAAAAATCATGTCATTCGGAGCTTCGTACGCAAAGTTATGGTATTTCAAAGCCCGTCGTACAATTCATTGTGTTAGTCGTCTAATCACGTGAAAACAAAAACAAAAAGCGGAAAAGGGGTGCAACAAGAGATACAAACGCAAATAGGAAATAGGAAGCAAACAGTATATCCAAGAGACAAACGCAACGCAACGGCGTATTGACAAGAAATGACATTCGAAACCTAGCAAACTCGAAAAGGGCATCTTCCGACTCTAAAAATCCATCATATCGACCTAAATAAAGGATTTTGAGCTTGAAAACAGGGTCGGGCTGCAATCAGCAACCCGCGGAATGGTTTATCTTGAAAAGAGGAAAACAATCATGTAATTCAGAGCTTCGTACGCAAAGTTATGGTATTTCAAAGCCCGTCGTACAATTCATTGTTTTAGTCGTCTAATCACGTGAAAACAAAAACAAAAAGCGGAAAAGGGGTGCAACACGAGAGACAAACGCAAGTAGGAAATAGGAAGCAAAAGGAATATCCGAGAGACAAACCAAGCGGCGTCGGCGTATTGACAAGAAATGTCATTCGTATCCTAACAAACTCGAAAGGGGCATCTCCTGTCTCTTAAAATCAAACGACACGCGTGTAGTATTTTAGGTGTCGATCCCACAGAGACTACGCAACACAATCTAAACTCGAACTATGAATCAAACTTGCTAACGAACAAATATGATTAAAGAATAAAATACTGAAAGTAAATAAATGAATTGGTTCTTAACGATAGGACAAACGTTCTAGGAATCCAGTTTCACTACAAAACTACCGTAACCGACAATCGATCTATCTATCATGCAATCCTAGTTAAAGCTATCTAAGGCACACGATCTTAATATGCTATCTACCCTCTCTCGAGGCATAGACACGTGATCTAGACAAGTTGCCCCCTACTTTCGTGGCTGACACCTTGAACTAAACCCATAGGCTCTGTAATTCATCCGTTTCACCCTCAACCGTTGCTACCCTACTTTCGTGGCCTAACCTCGGTTGTTCTAAACCTGATCTTCTAGGACTAGAATTCTCCTTTCGGTCCTTCTCCTAATCCCTAACACTTGCATCTACGTGGCCTTTGTAAACACAAGTCAATTAAGCGCTCAGATAGAGAATAGATGAACTAAAACTGGAAGATGCATACAAAGATAAATAGAAAGTGGTTTCGGGATAGCCAAAGGCTAATCCCTTCTCCTAGAACAAACAAACTACTCGCTCATGCGTCTGTAAACAAACATAAACGAAATAGAAAGTCTAAGGAACATGAAAACCAAGCGAAACCGAAGTGTCGGGTTGTTCTCCAATGCTCCTCGCTTGCCTCCTCGCAAGAGTTTCTTCTCCAATCACGAACTGAATGAAAGGTGTCTTCTAATGTCGTGTTCTGCCTCCTTTTATGCCTCCTAAGTTGGTCTAAGTGTTTCCTTAATCTCCCCCACGAGTTCCATTTTGTTTTAAGTTAATTTTACTTAGCTGGTTACTCGGGTCGCTACCCGCTCGGCGCTGAATGTGCCTGCTCGGGTGCGGCTAGGGCAGAACGCGCGAGTCATGTCCTGCAAGGGATGCCCGATCGGGCTTGGTGTGTGCCCGGTCGGGTGCAAGGCAGCTGGTCGGGCATTTCTTTGCCCGAGTCGTGCGTGAATGCGCACCAAAATTTGCCGTAGCCTTTGCCCGATCGTGCATGAGTTGTGCCCGACCGGGTGGAGGCTCCTCTTGCTAGATCTCGTCTCGTTTATCCCGTGATGATCCCCGAAGTTGCTTCCTAGCTCCGTGCACGTCCTTTTAGCTCCAAAATGAACCAAATACGCGTAAAAACATGAAAAACACGAAAACAAGTAAAACTGAGACGGAATCATACGTAAAGCAACACATATATATCAAAAACGTCTCTTAAATCGTACAAGAAATACGTATGAAACGAGATGATCAAAATCCCTCAGACTTGAATGTTTGCTTGTCCCTAAGAAAAACGTAAACGTGGAACACATGGGGTATAAAAACACGAGAATTCCCCCTTCTCCTAGAAATACCGCTAAAGCGAACCTAACCGATCAACTAGCATGTCGAGAGCAAATTCGGCCTAATCGAGTTTTCAGTCTTAATCCTAGGTTCACCATGGTTACCCATGAGAAAGTAAATCAAAGGAAACTAGACGTGCTACCGTAACTCCCTCCACCAAACAAGACTTCTGATAATGCCAAACCTAGATCAACCGAGGATACTCATTTCTTTCTTTTCGAGCTTCTTTCTTTCTTTTTTCTTTTCTTTTTCTTTTTCTTTCTCTTTTTATTTTCTTTTTTTGACTTCTCTTTTTTTTTCTTTTTGTTTCCTTCTTTTTTTATTCTTCTCTTTTTTTTTCTTTTCTTTGCATACAGACTAGGCTTCTAGGCCGTCGGATTTGAAGGGATCCAGCCTCTACTTAGACCCAGACTACCGATGACGGTATACTCATGCATCTCGTGTAAGAGTGCAGCGGATTAGGCGGCTTTTTGTGCCATGCCCTTAGGACGTAGAAAGATGATCGCCAACCCACCACTTAGACTTGAGCCACCGAAGGAGTAACAAGGTCGATTCACTCATATCGATTTTTGATCATGCTTTTAAGGCATTATTTCTATCGACATCGGAGTGTTAGTGTGTGCTTTTAATCTGCAAAATAAGCTCGATTTTATATGATCCAATAATCCTCAATAGAACAGCGTCCTCGACGTGAAGCTCCGATGGAGGGTAAGGGAAGTGAAGCATGTTTGTGGTGGTTTTTGTTTGTTTTTTTTTCTAAATAAATAACTGAGTCTTAAACATAAAAAATAAAAACAAACAGCTGGGTTGCCTCCAAGAAAGCGCTTATTTAACGTCTTTAAGCTTTGACGTCTCCATTCCTCAT
>JAXIOL010000019.1:68660-79768 GCA_036759665.1 Gynandropsis gynandra | reverse complement strand
AATCCGGTGAAATTGGGTGAAATCAAGTTAAAATTGGGTGAAATTGAGTCAAAATTAGATGAATATAGGTTGAAATTCGGTGAAATGTGATGAAATCTAGTTAAAATCGGGTTAAAATTAGGTGAGCTTAATTTGAAATCCGGTGAAATTGGATGAAATCGAGTTAAAATTGTGTGAAATTGAGTCAAAATTGGATGAAATCAGGTTGAAGTTCAGTAAAATGTGATGAAATCGAGTTAACTGGTTGAAAGTAGGTGAAATCGAGTAATTGGGTGAAGTCGGGGGAAATTGAGTGAAATCGAGTTAAAAATTGGTGAAATCGAGTTAAAGTTGAGAGACAATTTGAAATTCGATGAAATTGGGTGAAATCGGGTTAAAATTTAGACAAATCGAGTAAAATAGAGGTCAAAATCGGATATTCGGAATGACGATGAATTTGAAGCGAAGGATAAACAGACTTAATGGGCTAAATGGGTAAAACCCATTAAAATGAATGTAACTGGGTTTTAAACCCATTAAGCTCATATAAATTTATGCCCATTTATCAAGAACCCATTTATATTTTAAATGGATTGGGTTGGGTTAACTCGCTAAACCCACCCCAATTTGACATATCTAGTTATCGTATTTCAAGGCCCGTCGTACAATTCATCGTTTTAGTCGTCCAATCACGTGAAAACAAAAACGAAAAGCGGAAAAGGAATATCCGAGAGAAACGCAACGCAATCAGCGTATTGACAAGGAATGACATTTCGTATCCCAACAAACTCGAAAAGGGCATCTTCCAACTCTAAAAATCCATCGTATACACCTAAAAATCATGTGATTCAGAGCTTCGTACGCAATGTTATGGAATTTCACAGCTCGTCGTACAATTCATTGTTTTATTCGTCTAATCACGTAAAAAAAACAAAAAGCGGAAAAGGGGTGCAACACGAGAGACGAACGCAAATAGGAAATAAGAAGCAAAAGGAATATCCGAGAGACAAACGCAACGCAAGCGGCATATTGACAAGAAATGACATTCGTATCCTAACAAACTCGAAAAGGGCATCTTCCGGCTCTAAAAATCAAACGTATCGATTTAAATAAAGCATTTTAAGCTCGAAAACGGGGTCGGGCTGCTTTCAGCAACCCGCAACATGGTTTATCTCGAAAGAAGAATAAAATGTGAAAAAAATCATGTAATTCGGAGGTTCGTACGCAAAGTTATGGTATTTCAAAGCCCGTCGTACAATTCATCGTTTTACTCGTATAATCACGTGAAAACAAAAACGAAAGGCAACACGAGACAAACACATATAGGAAACAGGAAGGAAAAGGAATATCCAAGAGACAAACGCAACGCAAGCGGCGTATTGACAAGAAATGACATTTGTATTCTAACAAACTCGAAAAAGGGCATTTTGTGCTCAAAATCGGGGTCGGGCTGCCTTCAGCAACCTGCCGAGTGGATTATCTCGAAAAGAGGAATAAAATGTGAAAAACATCACGTAATTCGGAGATTTGTACGCAAAGTTATGGTATTTCAAAGCCCGTCGTACAATTCATTGTTTTAGTGGTCTAATCACATGATAACAAAAACAAAAAGCGGAAATGGGGTGGAACACAAGACACAAACGCAAAAAGGAAATAGAAAGCAAAAGACAAACACAACGCAAGCGGCGTATTGACAAGAAATTACATTCGTATGCTAACAAACTCAAAAAGGGCATCTTCTGGCTCTAAAAATCAATCGTACCGACCTAAATAAAGCATTTTGAGCGCGAAAACAGGGTCGGGCTGCCCTCAGCAAATTGCGGCATTGTTTATCTCGAATAGAGGAATAAAATTTGAAAAAAATAATGTAATTCGGAGCTTCGTAAGCGAAATTATGGTATTCAAAGCTCATCAGACAATTCATTGTATTAGTCGTCTAATCACGTGAAAAAAAAAACAAAAAGCGGAAAAAGGGTGCAACACAAGAGGCAAAAGCAAATAAGAAATAGGAAGCAAAAGGGATATCCAAGAGATGAACGCAACGCAAGCGGCGTATTGACGAAAAATGACATTCGTATCCTAACAAACTCGAAAAGGGCATCTTTCGGCTCTAAAATCCATTGTATCGACCTAAATAAAGCATTTTGAGCTCCAAAACAAGGTCAGGCTGCCTTTAGCAACCCGCGGCATTGTTTATTTCGGAAAGAGGAATAAAATGTGAAAAAAATCATGTAATTCGGAGCTTCATACGCAAAGTTATGGTATTTCAAAGCCCGTCGTACAATTCATTGTTTTAGTCGTCTAATCCCGCGAAAAAAACAAAAAAAACGGAAAAGGGGTGCAACACGAGAGACAAACGCAAATAGGAAATAGGAAGGAAAAGGAATATCAGAGAGACAAATGCAATGCAAGCGGCGTATTGACGAGAAATGACATTCGTATCCTAACAAACTCGAAAATGGCATCTTTCGACTCTAAAATCCATCCTATCGACCTAAATAAAGCATTTTGACCTCAAAAACGGGGTTGGGCTGCCTACAGCAACACGTGGCATCGTTTATCTCGAAAAGATGAATAAAATATGAAAAAAATCATGTAATTCGGAGCTTTGTACACAAAGTTATGGTATTTCAAAGCCCGCCGTACAATTCATTGTTTTAGTCGTCTAATCACCTGAAAACAAAAACAAAAAGCGGAAAAGGGGTGCAACACGAGAGACAAACGCAAATAGGAAATAGGAAGGAAAAGGAATATCCGAGAGACAAACGCAACGCAAGCGGCGTATTGACAAGAAATGAAATTTGTATTCTAACAAAGTCAAAAAGGGCATCTTCCGGCTCTAAAATCAAACATATCGACCTAAATAAAGCATTTTGAGCTTGAAAACGAGGTCGAGCTGCCTTCAGCATCCCACAGCATGGCTTATCTCGAAAAGAGGAATAAAATTTGAAAAAATCATGTAATTCGGAGCTTCATACGCAAAGTTATGGTATTTCAAAGCCTGTCGTTCAATTCATTGTT
Source organism: Gynandropsis gynandra (assembly GCA_036759665.1). Taxonomy (NCBI): domain Eukaryota; kingdom Viridiplantae; phylum Streptophyta; class Magnoliopsida; order Brassicales; family Cleomaceae; genus Gynandropsis; species Gynandropsis gynandra. The sequence continues at coordinate 76,768 of JAXIOL010000019.1, read as the reverse complement.
TTAGTCGTCTAATCACGTGAAAACAAAAACAAAAAGCGGATAAGGGGTGCAACTCGAGGGACAAACGCAAATAGGAAACCGGAAGCAAACAGAATATCCAAGAGACAAACGCAACGCAAGCGGCGTATCGACTAGAAATGACATTCGTAACCTAACAAACTCCAAACGGGCATCTTCCGGCTCTAAAAATCCATCGTATCGACCTAAATAAAGAATTTTGAGCTCGAAAACAGGGTCGGGCTGCTATCAGCAACCCGCGGCATTGTATATCTTGAAAAGTGGAATAAAATGTGAAATAATCATGTAATTCGGAGCTTCGTACGCAAAGTTATGGTATTTCAATGCCCGTCGTACAATTCATTGTTTTAGTCGTCTAATCAAGTGAAAACAAAAACAAAAAGCGGATAAGGGGTGCAACACGAGAGACAGACGCAAATAGGATATAGGAACCAAAAGGAATATCTTAGAGACAAACGACACGCAAGCGGCGTATTGACAAGAAATGACATTCGTATCCTAACAAACTCGAAAAGGGCATCTCCTGGCTCTAAAAATAAAACGTATCAACCTAAATAAAGTATTTTGAGCTCGAAAACGGGGTCGGGCTTCCTTCAGCAACCCGTAGCATCATTTATCATGAAAAGAGGAATAAAATGTGAAAACATCATGTAATTCGAAGCTTCGTACGCAAAGTTATGGTATTTCCAAGCTCGTCGTACAATTCATTGTGTTTGTGATCTAATCACGTGAAAACAAAAACAAAAAGCGGAAAAGGAGTGCAACACGAGAGAGAAACGCAAATAGGAAATAGGAAGTAAACATAATATCCAAGAGACAAACGCAACGCAAGCGGCGTATTGACAAGAAATGACATTTGTATCCTAACAAACTCGAAAAGGGCATCTTCCGGCTCTAAAAACCCATCGTATCTACCTAAATAAAGCATTTTGAGCTCGGAAACAGGGTCGGGCTGCCATCAGCAACCCGCGGCATGGTTTATCTCGAAAAGAGGAATAAAATGTTAAAAAATCATGTAATTCAGAGCTTCGTACGCAAAGTCATGGTATTTCAATGCCCGTCGTACAATTCATCGTTTTAGTCGTCTAATGATGTGAAAACAAAAACAAAAAGCTGAAAAGGGGTCAACACGAGAGACAAACGAAAATAGGAAATAGGAAGCAAAAGGAATATTCTAGAGACAAAAGCAACGAAAGCGGCGTATTGACAAGAAATGACATTCGTATCCTAACAAACTCGAAAAGGGCATCTCCCGGCTCTGAAAATCAAATGTATCCACCTAAATAAAGCATTTTGAGCTCGAAAATGGGGTTGGGCTGCCTTCAGCAACCCGCGGCATGGTTTATCATGAAAAGAGGAATAAAATTTGAAACAAATCATGTAATTCGGAGTTTCGTACGCAAAGTAATGGTATTTCAAAGCCCTTCGTATAATCCATTATTTTAGTCGTCTAATCACATGAAAACAAAAACAAAAAGCGGAAGGGGTGCAACACGAGAGACAAACATAAATAGGAAATAGGAAGCAAAGGAATATCCAAGAGACAAGCGCAACGCAAGCGGCGTTTTGACAAGAAATGACATTTGTATCCTAACAAACTCGAAAAGGGCATCTTCTGGCTCTAAAAATCAAATGTATCGACATAAATAAAGCATTTTGAGCTCGAAACTGGGGTCGGGCTGCCTTCAGCAACCCGCAGCATCGTATATCTCGAGAAGAGGAATAAAATGTGAAAAAACCATGTGATTCGGAGCTTCATACGCAAAGTTATGGTATTTCAAAGCCCATCGTACAATTCATTGTGTTAATCGTCTAATCACGTGAAAACAAAAACAAAAAGTGGAAAAGGGGTGCAACACGAGAGACAAACGCAAATAGGAAACATGAAGCAAACAGATTATCCAAGAGAGAAACGCGACGCAAGCGGCGTACCGACAAGAAATGACATTCGTAACCTAACAAACTCAAAAAGGGCATCTTCTGGCTCTAAAACTCCATCGTATCGAGCTAAATAAAGCATTTTGAGCCCGAAAAAGGGTCGGGCTGCCATCTGCAACCCACAGCATGGTTGATCTCGAAAAGAGGAATAAAATGTGAAAAAATCATGTATTTTGAAGCTTTGTACGCAAAGTTATGGTATTTCAAATCCAGGCGTACAATTCATTGTGTTTGTCGTCTAATCACGTGAAAATAAAAACAAAAAGCGGAAAAGGGGTACAACACGAGAGACAAACGCAAATAGGAAACAGGAAGCAAACAGAATATCCAAGAGATAAATGCAATGCAAGCGGCATATTGACAAGAAATGACATTCGTAACCTAACAAACTCCAAACGGGCATCGTCCGCTTCAAAAAATCCATCGTATCGACCTAAGTAAAGCATTTTGAGCTCGAAAACAGGGGCGGGCTGCCATAAGAAACACGGCATGGTATATCTTGAAAAAAGGAATAAAATGTGAAATAATCATGTAATTCGAAGCTTCGTACGCAAAGTTATGGTATTTCAAAGCCCGTCGTACAATTCATTGTTTTAGTCGTCTAATCACGTAAAAACAAAATCAAAAATTGGAAAAGGGGTGCAACACGAGAGACAAACGCAAATAGGAAATAGAAAATAAAAGGAATATCAAGAGACAAAAGGAAATAGAAAATAAAAGGAATATCAAAGAGACAAACGCAAACGCAAGCGGCGTATTGAGAAAAAATGACATTTGTATCCTAACAAACTCGGAAAGGGCATCTTCCGGCTCTAAAAATCCATCATATCGACCTAAATAAAGCATTTTGAGCTCGAAAACAGGGTCATGCTGCCCTCAGCAACCCGTGGCATGGTTTATCTTGAAAAGAGGAATAAAATGTGAAAAAATCATGTAATTCAAAGCTTCGTACGCAAAGTTATGGTATTTCAAAGCCAGTCATACAATTCAATTTTTTAGTCGTCTAATCACGTGAAAAAAAAATAAAAAGCGGAAAAGGGGTTGCAACACGAGAGACAAACGCAAATAGGAAATAGGAAGCAAAAGGAATATCCGAGAGACAAACGCAACACAAGCGGCGTATTGACAAGAAATGACATTCGTATCCTAACAAACTCAAAAAGGACATCTCCCGGGTCTAAAAATCAAACGTATCAACCTAAATCAAGCATTTTGAGCTTGAAAATGGGGTCGGGCTGCCTTCAGCAACCCGCAGCACGGTTCATCTCGAAAAGATGAATAAAATATGAAATCAATCATGCAATTCGGAGCTTCGTACTCAAAGTTATGGTATTTCAAAGCCCGTTGTACAATTCATTGTTTTAGTCGTCTAATCACGTAAAAACAAAAAAAAAAACAGAAAAAGGGTGCAACACGAGAGACAAACGCAAATAGGAAATAGGAAGCAAAAGGAATATCCGAGAGACAAACGCAACGCAAGCGCGTATTAACAAGAATTGACATTCGTATCCTAAAAAACTCGAAAAGGGCATCTCCCGGCTCTAAAAATCCATCGTTTCGACCTAAATAAAGTTTTTTAAGCTCGAAAACGGGGTCGGGCTGCCTTCAGCAACCCGCGGCATGTTTTATCTCGAAAAGAGGAGTAAAATGTGAAAAAAATTCATGTAATTCGGAGCTTCGTACGCAAAGTTATGGTATTTCAAAGCCCGTCGTAAAATTCATTGTTTTAGTCGTCTTATCACGTGAAAACAAAAACAAAAAGCGGAAAAGGGGTGCAACACGGGAGACAAACGCAAATAGGAAATAGGAAGGAAAAGGAATATCCGAGAGACAAACGTAACGCAAGCCGCGTATTGAAAAGAAATGACATTCGTATCCTAACAAACTCCAAAATGGCATCTCCTGGCTCTAAAAATCCAACGTTTCGACCTAAATAAAGCATTTTGACCTCGAAAACGGGTCGGGCTGCCTTCAGCAACCCGCGACATGGTTTGTCTCAAAAGAGTATTAAAATGTGAAAAAAATCATGTAATTCAGAGTTTCTTACGCAAAGATATGGTTAGAGATGTCAATGGGTTGGGTATAACCCAACTCATTTAATAATGGGTTATATAGGTCGCGTTAAACTGGTTAAACGAGCTAAACAGGTTTATTCATATAATTAACATTTTGTATATATATTTTTATCATTTAACATTTATGATATATACTTATATATAATAGATATTATAATTAATGTATAAATATTTAAACAAATAATTTATGAAACCAATTTCACCTAATTTTAACTCGATTTCATATAACTTCACCAAATTTTAACCTCATTTCATCCAATTGTAACTCGATTTCACCCAATTTTTCCGAATTTTAACTTGATTTCACCAATTCCAACCGAATTTCATCCAATTTTGACTCGATTTCATCTAATTTTAACTCAAATTCACCAAATTCTAACTCGATTTACCCAATTTAACCTGATTTCACCAAATTTTAACTCGATTTCACTCATTGTCTCCGAATTTTAGCTCGATTTCACCCAATGTCATTGAATTTAAACTCAATAAAATTGGGTGAAATCGAGTTATAATTGGGTAAAATTAGGCGAAATTGAATCAAAATTTGATGAAATCAGGTTGAAATTAGGTAAAATATGATGAAATTGAGTTAAAATCGGGTTAAAATTGGGTGAAATAAATTTGAAATCCGGTGAAATTTGATTAAATCGAGTTAAAATTGGGTGAAATTGGGCGAAATTGAGTCAAAATTGGATGAAATCATGTTGAAGTTCGGTAAAATGTGATGAAATCGAGTTAAAATCAGGTTAAAATTGGGTGAAATAAATTTGAAATCCGGTTAAATTGGGTGAACTCGAGTTAAAATTGGGTGAAATGGAGTGAAATTGAGTCAAAATTGAATGAAATCATGTTGAAGTTCGGTAAAATGAGATGAAAACGAGTTAAAATCGGATTAAAATTGGATGAAATAAATTTGAAATCCGGTGAAATTGGGTGAAATGAAGTTAAAATTGGGTGAAATGGAGACAAAATTAGATGAAATCAGGTTGAAATTCGGTGAAATGTGATGAAATCGAGTTAAAATCGGGTTAAAATTAGGTGAGTTAAATTTGAAATCCAGTGAAATTGGATGAAATCGAGTTAAAATTGGGTGAAATTGAGTCAAAATTGGATGAAATCAGGTTGAAGTTCAATAAAATGTGATGAAATAGAGTTAAAATCAGGTTAAAATTGGATGACATAAATTTGAAATCCGATGAAATTAGGTGAAATCAAGGTAAAATTGGGTGAAATTGAGTCAAAATTGGATGAAATCAGGTTGAAATTCAGTGAAATGTGAAGAAATCGAGTAGAAATCAGGTTTAAATTGGGTGAAATAAATTTGAAATCCGGTGAAATTGGATGAAATCGAGTTAAAATTGGGTGAAATCAGGTTAAAAGTTGGTGAAATCGAGCTAAAATTGGGTGGAATCAGTTTAAAATTGGGTTGAGATTCAGTGAAATTGAGTTAAAATTAGGTGAAATCGGGTAAAAATTGGGTGAAATCGAGTTAAAATTGGGTGAAATATGGTTGAAAGTAGGTGAAATCGAGTAATTGGGTGAAGTCGGGGGAAATTGAGTGAAATCGAGTTAAAATTTGGTGAAATCGAGTTAAAGTTGAGAGACAATTTGAAATTCGATGAAATTGGGTGAAATCGGGTTAAAATTTAGACAAATCGAGTAAAACAGAGGTCAAAATCGGATATTCGGAATGACGATGAATTAGAAGCGAAGGATAAACAGTGATGTGCGTAGACTCAAGTAATAAATTAGCTAGACTAACGCTTCCGGAAGGATACGGATCGTGTAGTAACTAGGGTCGAACACAAGGAATTGATGCAACTCTAAAGCTATTAGACTAATGAATAAGACGTGTGTAATCAAAATAGTGATGGAATGCAAATGCAAATGCAAACTAACTAAACTAAACTAATGATAGGGATGACTCAGCGACTAATCACCATAGGTATCGGGAGTTGCACAACGATGTAACGAAGTTCTAACGAGATAATAGTGGCGTACAAGTAATGAAAGCATTAAGATCAACCATGAGATCTGAAAACATGATAAAATACCGAATTCGTTCATATCGAGTGGCGTAGAAGTATGAAAGCATTAAGATCCACCATTCATTAAGCACAAGACTTCATTACATGTTGGCAATACTCTCTAACCTATGGCAATAGATCTACTTGAACATGAACTCAGAAAACGAAACACAAAAGAAATCTAAATTCAACATAGATAGAGAAAGAGAATGCTCCCTATTCATCAACAAATGTCTTCAATAGATCCTCCATGCTCCGGATCCTTTGTTCCGTCCTTCTCGATCCTTCCAAGTGTGTTCTCTATGTCTCTCAATCGTCCTTGAGTCCCCCCCTTTCAATCTGGTTCGAATCCCCTTTTTATAGATTTGATTTCTCATGATTTAGTTGTTCTAAATCTTGGGAATTAGTTGAGAAAACCAAGGGCCCGAGCGGGCACAGCTTCTACCCGCTCGTGCAGGCCTTATGCCCGACCGTGTACACCCATTCTCGCCCGAGCGGGCACTCATGCCCGAGCGTGTTCCTCTTCAGCCCGAGTCGTGCAAACCTACGACGCATCTTGATGACAATTAAGCCCGAGCGGGCCACCCGATCGGGCACTCATGCCCGACCATGTTCCTTGAGCACCCGAGTCGTGTAAAGCTACGGGGTTGTCATGGCATCAATTACCCGAGCGCTCACCTTCTAATGCCCGAGCGTGCATGTCTTGCAATGTTGTTTCCGCTCCTTTCGCTCGGTGTTTGAAGGTTCACTTCAATCCACAGCCTTGCACAAGCTGAACCTTGTCATTCTGGGGCTAAATTGCCAATATCTCTCGTGTTTCTCGTCATGTCTTCGTTTCCTACACAAAACACGAAATGTAGATGAAATCCTCGAATAAACTCGATAAATGAATGAAATCTAATAAATCTAATCAAAACTATACCTAAGAATGACATAAAAACTACAACGGATTACGTGTTATCAAACTCCCCCAGACTTAACCTTTTGCTCGTCCTCGAGCAAATCTAGAGTTGAGTACTAGAAGAGCTAAACAACAATGGATACTAACACAAATACATCAAAGGATTAGCCATCATGCAAAACAACGCGTCACATGAACGCAAGCCTAAGCGTACCAAGTTCAGACTTCTATCAATCCGAAAGTCTCGAACCATGCAATCCTACCAATGACCTAAGTCTAATCCGTACTCCTAAACAACGTCCAAGCGATCTCCATACCAACTCTCCTAAGCTTGAGATATCATTAAGTTCAAATTCTCATTCTTATTCTTTTTTTTTATTCTTTTTCTTTCTTCTCTTTTCTTTTCTCTCTTTTTTTTAATTCCATGCTTTGTTCCTAGGACGTCGAAGTCGAAGAGGGTGGCTTTCTACTTAGACCCAGGCTGCCTATGGCACACTCATAAGGTCTCGTAACCTTAGCGGAGTGAAGAGATGCGTCATTGAAGCATATTTTTCTGATTTTTAATTTTTTTTTGACGAATACGCATGACTCTAACCCTTAGGACGTAGAATAGCGCCTCAACCCACCACTTAGACCCGAACCATCGATCTCGATGTACTCATGTCAATGAAAACCTAAAATAGTTAAGACTTATCCAAGGATAGAACATTGACAGCGGAGTATAAGCGTCTGGAGTTTAATGAACGCTAAAAATCTATCAAACAAGCAATGAATAATCGGTATACACGCAGATATGATACTTGGGACCGAAACCTAGGAGGTGAATGTAACTATAAGTCATGGTTTCAAGCACAATTACTTCAACTAATCGGAAATCAAGAAGACTTCTAAACACACCTAGACTTTTATTCACGATTCGACAAAGTCGCACAATAATGACTAAAGCTCGAAAATTCATGCTAGGTACCCATCCGTTTATTCCTAAAAACAAAAATCTACATCTAATCCTAATCAAATGCGAAATACTCAACGAGCACCCCCCAGACTTAAATGAAACACAGTCCCTGTGTTCTAAACCTATAAGGGACCTCCAAAACATAAAAATGCGAGAAAGCATGAAAAAGTAGCGAATACACCTGGTGTGTGCAT
>JAXIOL010000019.1:11993-49511 GCA_036759665.1 Gynandropsis gynandra | reverse complement strand
GCGGCATGGTTTATCTCGAAAAGAGGAATAAAATGTGAAAAAATCATGCAATTCGGAGCTTCGTACGCAAAGTTAAGGTATTTCAAAGCCCGTCGTACAATTCATTGTTTTAGTCATCTAATCACGTGAAAACAAAAACAAAAAGCGGAAAAGGGGTGCAACACGGGAGACAAACGCAAATAGGAAATAGGAAGCAAAAGGAATATCCGAGAGACAAACGCAACGCAAGCGGCCTATTAACCAAAAATGACATTCGTATCCTAACAAACTCGAAAAGGGCATCTTTTGACTCTAAAAATAAATTGTATTGACCTAAATAAAGAATTTTGACCTTGAAAATGGGGTCGGGCTGCATTCAGCAACACGCGGCATGGTTTATCTCGAAAAGAGGAATAAAATATGAAAAAATCATGCAATTCGGAGCTTCGTACGCAAAGTTATGGTATTTCAAAGCCCGGCGTACAATTCATTGTTTTAGTCGTCTAATCACGTGAAAACAAAAACAAAAAGCGGAAAAGGGGTGCAACACGAGAGACAAAGGCAAATAGGAAATAGGAAGCAAAAGGAATATCCGAGAGACAAACGCAACGCAAGCTGCGTATTGTCAAGAAATGACATTCGTATCCTAACAAACTCGAAAATGGCATCTTTTGGCTCTAAAAATCAAACGTATCGACATGAATAAAGCATTTTGAGCTCGAAAACGGGGTCAGGCTGCCTTCAGCAACCCGCAGCATGGTTTATCTCGAAAGAGGAATAAAATGTGAAAAAATCATGTATTCCGGAGCTTTTTACTCAAAGTTATGGTATTACAAAGCCGATCGTACAATTCATTGTTTTAGTCATCTAATCACGTGAAAACAAAAACAAAAAGTGGAAAAGGGGTGCAACACGAGAGACAAACGCAAATAGGAAATAGGAAGCAAAAGGAATATCCGAGAGACAAACGCAACGCAGGCGGCATGACAAGAAATGACATTCGTATCCTAACAAACTCGGAAAGGCCATCTTCCGGCTCTAAAAATCAAACTTATCGACCTAAATAAAGCATTTTGAGCTCAAAAAGGGGGTCGGGCTGCTTTCAGCAACAAGCGGTATGGTTTATCTCGAAAAGAGGAATAAAATATGAAAAAATCATGTAATTCGGAGCTTCGTACGCAAAGTTATGGTATTTCAAAGCCCGTCGTACAATTCATTGTTTTAGTCATTTAATCACGTGAAAACAAAAACAAAAAAGCAGAAAAGGGGTGCAACACGAGAGACAAACGCAAATAGAAAATGGGAAACAAAGGAATATCCGAGAGATAAACGCAACACAAGCGGCGTATTGACAAGAAATGACATTCATATCCTAACAATCTCAAAAGGGCATCTTCCGGCTCTAAAAATCAAACGTATCGACCTAAATAGAGCATTTTGAGCTTGAAAACGGGGTCGGACTGCCTTCAGCAATCCACAGCATGGTTTATCTAAAAAAGACGAATAAAATGTTAAAAAATCATGTAATTCGGAGCTTCGTAGGCAAAGTTATGGTATTCCAAAGCCCGTCGTACAATTCATTGTTTTCGTCATCTAATCACGTGAAAACAAAAACAAAAAGCGGAAAAGGGGTGCAACACGAGAGACAAATGCAAATAGGAAATAGGAAGCGAAAGGAATATTCGAGAGATAAACGCAACGCAAGCGGCGTATTGACAAGAAATGACATTCGTATCCTAACAAACTCGAAAAGGGCATCTCTGGGCTCTAAAACTCAAACGTATTGACCTAAATAAAGCATTTTGAGATCGAAATTTGGCTCGGGCTCCCTTCAGCAACCCGCAGCATGGTTTATCTCGAAAAGAGGAATAAGATGTGATAAAAATCATGTAATTCGGAGCTTCGTACGCAAATTTATGGTATTTTAAAGCCCGTCGTACAATTCATTGTTTTAGTCGTCTAATCACGTGAAAACAAAAACAAAAAGCGGAAAAGGGGTGCAACACAAGGGACAAACGCAAATAGGAATAGGAAGGAAACGGAATATCCCAGAGACAACGCAAGCGCAAGCGGCGTATTGACAAGAAATGACATTCGTATCCTAACAAACTCGAAAAGGGTATCTTCCGGCTCTAAAAATCAAACGTATCGACCTGAATAAAGCATTTTGAGCTCGAAAACGTGGGTCGGGCTGCCTTCAGCAACCCGCCGCATGGTTGATCTCAAAAAGAGGGATAAAATGCGAAAAAATCATGTAATTTGGAGCTTCGTACGCAAAGTTATGATATTTCAAAACCCATCGTACAATTCATTGTTTTAGTCGTCTAATCATGTGAAAATAAAAGCAAAAAGCGGAAAAGGGGTGCAACACGAGAGACAAACATAAATAGGAAATAGGGAGCAAAAGGAATATTCGAGAGACAAACGCAACGCAAGCGGCGTATTGACAAGAAATGACATTCGTATCCTAACAAACTCGAAAAGGGTATCTTCCGGCTCTAAAAATCAAACGTATCGACCTGAATAAAGCATTTTGAGCTCGAAAACGTGGGTCGGGCTGCCTTCAGCAACCCGCCGCATGGTTGATCTCAAAAAGAGGGATAAAATGCGAAAAAATCATGTAATTTGGAGCTTCGTACGCAAAGTTATGATATTTCAAAACCCATCGTACAATTCATTGTTTTAGTCGTCTAATCATGTGAAAATAAAAGCAAAAAGCGGAAAAGGGGTGCAACACGAGAGACAAACATAAATAGGAAATAGGGAGCAAAAGGAATATTCGAGAGACAAACGCAACGCAAGCGGCGTATTGACAAGAAATGACATTCGTATCCTAACAAACTCAAAAGGGCATCTTCTGGCTCTAAAAACCAAATGTATCAACCTAAATAAAGCATTTTGAGCTCGAAAACGAGGTTGGGCTGCCTTCAGCAGCACGCAGCATAATTTATCTCGAAAAGAGGAATAAGATGTGAAAAAATAATGTATTTCGGAGTTTCGTACACAAAGTTATGGTACTTCAAAGCCCGTCGTACAATTCATTGTTTTAGTCGTCTAATCATGTTAAAATAAAAACAAAAAGCGGAAAAGGGGTGCAACACGAGAGACAAACGCAAATAGGAAATAGGAAGCAAAAGAAATATCAAAGAGACAAACACAACGCAAGCGGCGTGTTGACAAGAAATGATATTCGTATCCTAACAAACTAGAAAAGAGCATCTTCCAGCTGTAAAAATCCATCGTATCGACCTATATAAAGCATTTTGAGCTCGAAAATGGTGTCGGGCTGCCTTTAGCAATCCGCTGCATGGTTTATATCAAAAAGAGGAATAAAATGTGAAAACAATCATGTAATGCGGAGCTTCGTAAGCAAAGTTATGTTATTTCAGAGCCCGTCGTACAATTCATTGTTTTAGTCGTCTAATCACGTGAAAACAAAAAAAAAACGGAAAAAGGGGTGCAACACGAGAGACAAACGCAAATAGGAAATAGGAAGCAAAAGGAATATCCAATAGACAAACACAACGCAAGCGGCGTATTGACAAGAAATGCCATTCGTATCCTAACAAACTCGAAAAGGGCATCTTCCGGCGCTAAAAATAAAATGTATCGAGCTAAATAAAGCATTTTGAGCTCGAAAACGGGGTCGGGCTGCGTTCAGCAACCCACCGCTTGGTTTATCTCAAAAAGAGGACTAAAATGTTAAAAAATCATGTAATTCGGAGCTTCGTACGGAAAGTTATGATATTTTAGAACCCGTTGTACAATTCATTGTTTTAATTGTCTAATCACGTGAAAACAAAAAAACAAAAAGTGGAAAAGGGGTGCAACACGAGAGACAAACGCAAATTGGAAATAGAAAGCAAAAGGAATATCCGAGAGACAAACGCAACGCAAGCGGCGTATTGACAAGAAATGATCGTATCCTAGCGGCGTATTGACAAGAAATGACATTCGTATCCTAACAAACTCGAAAAGGGCATCTTTCGGCTCTAAAAATTAAACGTATCGACCTAAATAAAGCATTTTGAGCTCGAAAATGGGGTCGGGCTGCCTTCAGCAACCCGCCGCATGGTTTCTGAAGGCAGCTTGACCCCGTTTTCGAGTTCAAAATGCTTTATTTAGGTCGATACATTTTATTTTTAGAGCCAGAAGATGCCCTTTTCGAGTTTGTTAGGATACGAATGTCATTTCTTTCAATACTAACCTTTGCTCATCCTCGAGCAAATCTAGAGTCGAGTACAAGAAGAGCTAAACAACAATGGATACTAGCACGAAAACTTCGAGAGATTAGCCATCATGCAAAACAATGCGGTACATGAACGCAAGCCTAAACACACCTAGTTCAGACTTCTATCAACCGACAGTCACGAGCCATGCAATCCTACCAATGACCTAAGTCTAATTCATACCCCTAGATACCGTCCAAGCGATCTCCATACCAATTTCCTAAGCTTGAGATATCATTAAGCTCGTATTCTCGTTCTTATTCTCTTTTTTTCCTTTTTTTCCTCATTTTCTCTAGATCAACGCTTGGTTCCTAGGACGTCGAAGTCGAAGAGGGATGACTTTCTACGTAGATCCAGGCTACCTATGGCACACTCATAAGGTCTTGTAACCTTGGCGGAGTGAAGAGCGGCGTTATTGAAAATTTTTTTTTTCCTTGTTTCCTCGTTTTATTTTTACCAAAGAATACACATCACTCTAACCCTTAGTACGTAGAATAGCGCCTCAACCCACCACTTAGACCCGAGCCATCGATCTCGATGTACTTATGTCAATATAAACCTTAAATAGTTAAAAACTTTTTCCAAGATGACAGCGGAGTATAAGTGTGTGGAATCTAATGATCAATGAACGATAAAATATATCAAACAAGGCAAGGATCAATCGGTATACACAGAGATTTGGATACTTGGTACTGAAACCTAGGAGGTGAATGCAACTATAGATCATGGTTTCAAGCACAACTACTTGACTAGACGGTATCTAAAAGACTTCTAAGCAAACCTAGACTATTGTTCACGATTCGACAATGTCGCACAATAATGGCTAAAGCTCGAAATTTCATACTATCGTACTAGGTATCCGTCCGCTTATTCCTAAAAAAGATATCAACATCTAATCCTAATCATCTAATCCTAATCACATGCATGATACTCAACGAGTACTCTCCCAGACTTGAATTAAACATCATCTCGATGTTCAAAACCTAAGAGAATCTCGCATACCAAAACACGGGAAAATAAGGGTTGGAACATGTTCACCTAGTGTATCTTGCTGTCCCGAGTTGGTGATGCGGGTGGACGTTGTATGCTTCTCCTCCTCAAGGATCATATCTTCATCGAAGACCTGTGAAAAAGAATCACACAATCCAAAATAAGGGAATACAAATCCACAGAGTTCATCAATGTGAAAAGAAAAAGAATAAGTGCGAAAAAAATGAAATGAAAAAAATGCAAAGGTCCGAAAGTCGGGTTGCCTCTCAATAAGCACTTGTTTAAGGTGTATAGCTTGACCGAATGCTCTCTTCATCAACATCGAGGTGGACGTCCTCGCCTTCGTATGTGATGCCTCCTGCATCGTGTCCTTCGCTCGGGTGTGTCGGTCGTCATCCGCCTAGCTAGATCAGTTAGCTCTCCCATGCTTTTCTCTTGCCCTATCATGTCGTAGTTTAAGATCAGCGTCTTGTCAAACTTGTCATTCTGAATAGTTGTGCGTACTTTGCTGGGTTTGGTCGAAAATGTTGCATGATTGGGATTTAGCCTATGCTTGGTCGTGCTTTGCTTGTTGTTTTGTGCTGGCCGTTCGTGTACGTCTTTGCGTTGCGTTTCTTTCGAAGCTCTTGAGAGTTGTCTGTGCCCGTGGTCATCATCTTGATCCGTAACTCTAGCTGTGGGATCTAGCAATAGGTCACTCGTGAAATCAACGGACCACCCGGACTCTAACCTATGTACTTTCTTCAGATGCTTATTTAGCCCAAACTCCACTGTTGCTTCTCCTATCTTCATCGTAAATTTCCCCTCTCTCACGTCGATGACAGCGCCAGCGGTATTGAGGAATGGTCTCCCCAAGATAGTGGGTATTCTTTCATCTCTTTCATGTCCAAAACCACAAAATCAACGAAAACGTAGTAGTCGCATACCATAAGTCGTACATCCTCCACAATACCGATTGGAAGTTTCGATGATCGATCAGCCATTTGTAACACCAACTTTGTGGATTTAATCTCTCGCAAATCAAGTTTCTCGTACAACGACAGCGGCATGATACTGACACTAGCCCCTAAGTCGCATAGGGCATTGTGGATGGTCACGTTTCCAAGCTTGCAAGGAATAACGAAGGGACCTATATCGGGTAATTTCTATGGCATCCCATGTTGAATAACAGCGTATGTTGCATCAGTGACCATCACTGTCTCCTCCTCTTCAACTTTACGCTTTTTGCTGAGGATTTCCTTGATGAACTTAGCGTAAGACGGAATTCGCATGATAGCTTCGTGGAAGGGCATAGAGATATCCAACTTCTTCAACCTCGCTGCAAACTTTTCAAATTGTGAATCTTCAGCTCGTTTCCTTTGGCGTGAGGGAAATGGAAGTGGAGGGCATCTTGGTGGCGGTGCCAAATATTGTTCTTCTTCATCCTCAACTTGTACTTCCTTTTGATGCTCTTTGTCGCTAGGCTTCATTGTTGGACTCTTAGAGCATTCTCCTCTCTCAATATTATGGGGTGTGATGTCCGCAAGTTCTGTCCCGCTTCTCAACATGACGGCATTGCAATGCTCAAGGGATTCGGCTCAGGCTTTTCCAGTAAAACTCCTTGTTGGTTAGGAGCATTTTCTGTAATTTGTGCCACTTGGGTGTCTAGGATTTTTAAGTGCTTCTGCATTTCCGCAATTTGCCTCTTTGCTTCCTCTTGATCTCATTGTACAATATTCAGCTCAACACTTATATCTTTTTGTCCATGTAGAATCTGAGTGAGCATAGACGTGATCTCGTTGTTCCCCTCTTCTTTTTGCGGAATTGGTGTTGGTACTCCTCTCGGCTGAAACCCTTGATAGCCTTGCGTTCTAGACTCAAAATTCTTATGTTGTGGCTAGTTGTGCAACGACTTTGGCTGGTAGTTTCCATTCAACAGATTCAAAACATAATCGGCATTTCTGTAGGACGGATTTGGATGATTCTTCCAGCCCGGATTGTAGGTATTGGAATATGGATTATTGGAAACGTAGTTCACATCTACAACATCCTTGAATTTGTGAGAATCGGGAGAAGCTTGGTGCATGTTTACCATTTGTAACTTCAACTCGGCAAGCTCAGCTCGCAATGCAAGCACCTCGCTGTCCGCTCCCTTGGCTAGACTGCGGCGATTAAATTCCCCCGACATAATATTTCTTCCTTCGGCCATCTTCTCAATCTTGGCCTCAATAGCGGTGAACGGGAGGTCATGTAGAGAACCTCCACAAGCAGCGTTCAACCAATCTCGAACTTCATCACGAAGACCCTCAATGAAAGTAACGATGAGGTATCTTTTATCCATCCCGTGGTGTGAACATTCGCGTTGATATCCTTTAAATCGCAGCCATTCTTCTGGAAGACTCTCTTTATCCTCTTGCTCAAACGAATTAATCTTGTTCTTCCATAGCTGCGTCTTGTGTGGTGAGAAAAATCGCATCATGAAGCATTCTTCGAGCTGGCTCCACGTATGAATAGAATCTGGGGGTAGCGTGTAGAGCCACTCGGGTGCATGCTCCCTAACTGAGAATGGGAAGGCAAGCAACATAATCGCTTCATCATTTATCCCGGGGTAGGCTTTCATGTTCGAACACAGCATCTTGAACTGAGTGAGATGCTGGTTCGGATCTTCCGTAGATCGTCCCCTTAATGCCGATTGTCTCAACATCTGAATGAAGGCCGGTTGTAACTCAAATCTGCTCTGATCTATCTCGGGCCTTCGAATGCAGGAGAGAAGCTGCGTGTGTTTAGGCGCTGTACACGCCCCGTAAGTTTCCGGTGCTTCCTCCTGTGCCATCTCTTCTTCACTAGACATATCTGTTTCTCGCTCACTTGTTGTTTCCTCAATATTCTCGGGATCACTACGCCTCGCTTTTTGCTGTTTCTTTAACGCTCGCGTAGTCTTGTCAATATGGGGGTCGAAGAGAAGTTCTTTGCCCCTCGAACTCCTTGACATGTACCGAATAATCTGAACGTGGGAAAGCAACAAACATTAGATCAGCTCGGAAGAGATGCAATGACTCAAAATAAAAGAAAAATGCAAAAAAAAAAAAACAAACAAAAGACTCGGAAAGGACTGGATCTCGACTCAACGAAACCCTAATTCTAAAAACCGTGACTAGTCCCCGGCAACGACGCTAAAAACTTGATGTGTGGGATCAGAGTTTTAATTTTTCCAAGACCACTCTACCGCAAGTATACGGTTCGTGAAGTACAAGGGTCGAACTCTTGGGACTAAGTGCAGTTTTAGAACTAAGATGTCACGAGAAGAAGATCGATCAATAGATGAATTGTGAACTATGAAATAAAGATAAATAAGGATAACGAAGCTAGACTAGGCAATGAGAAATATCATGGGTGTCGGGAATACCGGAACTTGCAATGGATGTTTCTATGGATCATGAAATTCGGTTTGTATCAATCGATGGGAACTAATATATAATCCTCTATCTAGGAAATCAACGTCGCTCACCTCTTCATGTCGCATGGAACGTCTAGATGCATTAAGAACAGTAGGGAACTCTACCCCTAATGCTAGAAATGACTTGGCGTAAGCCTAAATCTCCTACCTAGGAAATCAACGTCACCCATATCCCTATGTAGTGCGGAACTTCTAGATGCATGACGAACAATGGGGAATTCAACCTCTAATGTCGGATGGGAACTCGACCTCTATAAACGGAAATGACTTGGCGTAAGCCTAAATCCTCTATCTAGGAAATCAACGTCGCTCATATCCCTATGTAGCGGAACTTCTAGATGCATTAAGAACAATGGGAATTCTGCCTCAATTATTACCGTTCCTAAATAGATTAATCGACCGGTCTCATTAATCTAATTCATTCGAAGGTTCATTCATGACACTCAAGCCTGACTCTCCCAAGCCTAGACGAATCTCTAATCTCCGTCAAAAATGTCTAATCTCAGTAGATTAGATCTAGTCTTATCCAAACTTGAAATCAACAACGTAAGAAGGCGTTAAGCGCAAATCTATAACCTATCGAACCATTCAATTGGACAAAACCGACAATCAAGCATTAATAACATAAAACATCCATTACAATGGCATCCCTAACCCATGACAACAGATCTACTCAGAAATCATAGAGAAACCAACAAAAACGAAGTAAATGTTCGTCTCTCCTATCATCCCGAGCGTTAGCTTCGGATGAATCCTTCGGATGCCCAAAGTCTTCAATCCTTGTTCTCTCCTCTAATTTCCTTTAATTTCCCGTTCAAACCTTCAAAAAAGGTTGTTCCTGATTAGGCGGCCCGCTCGGGCATTACCTCCACCCGCTCGTGCAGAACATATGCCCGCTCGTGCACCATATGTAGCCTGGTCGGGCTTCCATGCCCGCGCGGGTCAACTTGCAGCCCGAGTAGGGCAAACTCTCGGCGAATTTCTGGTCCAATTTGCAGCCCGATGGGGTACACATACATAACCCGAGCGGGCACACATGCAATTGTTGTTTCCACTCCTTTTGCTCGAGGTTTGAGTGTTCTGTTTGCTTCCATGGCTGTGCACATGAGGTATCTTGTCATTCAAACATGTTTTCGGGTGGAATTGTCGGAATCATTCGTGTTTTCCTTCATGTCTTACTTTCCTACACAAAACACGAAATATTAGATAAAAGCCTCGAATAAACTCAAATAATCGGTAAAGTCCATGTAATCTAATCAAAACTAAACCTAAGAATGATGTAAATACTACGACGGATAACATGTTATCACCCGTCATACAGTTCATTGTGTTAGTTGTCTAACCACGTGAAAACAAAAACAAAAAGCGGAAAAGGGGTGCAACAAGAGAGACAAACGCAAATAGGAAATAGGAAGCAAAAGGAATGTCCGAGAGACAAACGCAACGCAAGCGGCGTATTGACAAGAAATGACATTCGTAACCTAACAAAATCGAAAAGAGCATCTTCCGGCTCTAAAACTCAAACGCATCGACCTAAATAAAGCATTTCGAGCTCGAAAATGGGGTCGGGCTGCCTTCAGCAACCCGCAGCATGGTTTATCTTAAAAAGGGGAATAAAATGTGAAAAAATCATGAAATTCGGAGCTTCGTACGCAATGTTATTGTATTTCAAAGCCCGTCGTACAATTCATTGTTTTAGTACTTTAATCACGTGAAAACAAAAACAAAAAGCGGAAATGGGGTGCAACACGAGAGACAAACGCAAATAGGAAATAGGAAGCAAAAGGAATATCCGAGAGACAAACGCAACACAAGCGGTGTGTTGACAAGAAATTACATTCGTATCCTAACAAACTCGAAAAGGGGATCTTTTGGCTCTAAAAATCCATCGTATCGACCTAAATAAAGCATTTTTAGCTCGAAAAACGGGGTCAGGCTGCCTTCAGCAGTCCGCAGCATGGTTTATCTCGAAAAGAGGAATATAATGTGAAAAACATCATGTAATTCGGAGCTTCATACACAAAATTATATTAATTCAAAGCCTGTCGTACAATTCATTGTTTTAGTCGTCTAATCACGTGAAAACAAAAACAAAAAGCGGAAAAGGGGTGCAACACGAAAGACAAACGCAAATAGGAAATAGGAAGCAAAAGGAATATCCGAGAGACAAACGCAACGCGAGCGGCGTATTGACAAGAAATGATATTTGTATCCTAACAAGCTCGAAAAGGGCATCTTTCGGCTCTAAAAATCCATCGTATCGACCTAAATAAAGCATTTTGTGCTTGAAAACGTAGTCGGGCTGCCTTCAGCAACCTGCGGCATGGTTTATCTAGAAAAGAGGAATCAAATGTGAAAAAAATCATGTAATTCGGAGCTTCGTACGCAAAGTTAAGGTATTTCAAAGTCTATCGTACAATTCATTGTTTCAGTCGTCTAATCACGTGAAAACAAAAACAACAAGCGGAAAAGGGGTGCAACACGAGAGACAAACGCAAACAGGAAATAGAAAGCAAAAGGAATATCCGAGAGACAAACACAACACAAGCGGCGTATTGACAAGAAATAACATTCGTATCCAAACAGACTCGAAAAGGGCATCTTCCGGCTCTAAAAATACATCGTATCAACCTAATTAAAGCATTTTCAGCTCGAAAATGGAATCGGGCTGCCTCCAGAAACACGCAGCATCCTTTATCTCGAAAAGAGGAATAAAATCTGAAAAAATCATGTAATTTGGAGCTTCGTACGCAAAGTTATGGTATTTCAAAGCCCGTCGTACAATTCATTGTTTTAGTCGTCTAATCACATGAAAACAAAAACAAAAAGCGGAAAAGGTGTGCAACACGAGAGACAAATGCAAATAGGAAATAGGAATCAAACGGAATATCCCAGAGACAAATGCAACGAAAGCAGCGTATTACCAAGAAATGACATTCGTAACCTAACAAACTCGACCTAAATACAGCATTTTGAGCTCGAAAACGGGGTCGGGCTGCCTTCAGCAACCTGCAGCATGGTTTATTTCGGAAAGAGGAATAAAATGTGAAACATATTATGTAATTCGGAGCTTCATACGCAAAGTTATTGTACTTCAAAGCCCGTCGTACAATTCATTGTTTTAGTTGTCTAATCACGTGATAAAAAAACAATAAGCGGAAAAGGGGCGCAACACGAGAGACAAATGCAAATAGGAAATAGGAAGCAAAAGGAATATCCGAGAGACAAATGCAACACAAGCGGCGTATTGACAAGAAATGACATTCGTATCCTAACAAACTCGAAAAGGGCATCTCCTGGCTCTAAAAATCAAACGTATCGACCTAAATAAAGCATTTTGAGTTCGAAAACGGGGTCGGGCTGCCTTCACAAACATGCGGCATGGTTTATCTCGAAAAGAGGAATAAAATGTGAAACATATTATGTAATTCAGAGCTTCGTACGCAAAGTTATTGTATTTCAAAGCCCGTCGTACAATTCATTGTTTTAGTCGTCTAATCACATGAAAACAAAAACAAAAAGCGGAAAAGGGGTGGAACACGAGCGACAAACGCAAACAGCATTAGGAAGCAAAAGGAATATCCGAGAGACAAACACAACGCAAGCGGCGTATTGATAAGAAATGACATTCGTATCCTAACAAACTCGAAAAGGGCATCTTCCGGCTCTAAAATTCAAATATATTGACATGAATAAAGCATTTTGAGCTAAAAAACGGGGTCGGGCTGCCTTCAGCAACCTGCAGCATGGTTTATCTCGGAAAGAGGAATCAAATGTGAAAAAAATCATGTAATTCGGAGCTTCGTACGCAAAGTTATGGTATTTCAAAGCCCATCCTACAATTCATTGTTTCAGTCGTCTAATCACCTGAAAACAAAAACAACAAGCGGAAAAGGGGTGCAACACAAGAGACAAACGCAAACAGAAAATAGGAAGCAAAAGGAATATCCGATAGACAAACACAACGCAAGCGGCGTATTGACAAGAAATGACATTCGTATCCAAACAAACTCGAAAAGGACATCTTCCGGCTCTAAAATCCCATCATATCGACCTAAATAAAGCATTTTGAGCTCGAAAATGGGGTCGGGCTGCCTTTAGCAACCCAAAGCATCCTTTATCTCGAAAAGAGGAATAAAATCCTAAAAAAATCATGTAATTCGGAGCTTCGTACGCAAAGTTATGGTATTTCAAAGCCCGTCGTACAATTCATTGTTTTTGTCGTCTAATCACATGAAAACAAAAACAAAAAGCGGAAAAGGGGGGCAAAACACTAGAGACAAACGCAAATAGGAAATAGGAAGCAAAAGGAATATCCCAGAGACAAACGCAACGCAAGCGGCGTATTCACGAGAAATGACATTCGTATCCTAACAAACTCGAAAAGGGCATCTTCCGGGTCTAAAAATCCATCGTATCGACCTAAATAAAGCATGTTGAACTCATAAATCGGGGTCGGGCTGCCATCAGCAACCCGCAGCATGGTTTAACTTGAAAAGAGGAATAAAATGTGAAACAAATCATGTAATTCGGAGCTTCTTACGCAAATTTATGATATTTCAAAGCTCGTCGTACAATTCATTCTGTTAGTCGCCTATTCACGTGAAAACAAAAACAAAAAGCGGAAAAGGGGTGCAACACGAAAGACAAATGCAAATAGAAAATATGAAGCAAAAGGAATATCCGAGAGACAAACGGAACGCAAGCGGCGTATTGACAAGAAATGACATTCGTAACCTAACAAAGTCGAAAAGGGCATCTTCCGGCTCTAAAAATCCATCTTATAATCCTAAATAAAGCATTTTGAGCTCGAAAACGTGGTCGGGCTGCCATCAGCAACCCGCGACATGGTTTTTCTCGAAAAGAGGAATAAAATATGAAAATAATCATGTAATTCGGAGCTTCGTATGCAAAGTTATGGTATTTCAAAGTCGTCGTACAATTCATTGTTTTAGTAGTCTAATCACGTTAAAACAAAAAAAACGGAAAAGGGGTGCAACACGAGAGTCAAATGCAAATAGAAAATAGGAACCAAAAGGAATATCCGAGAGACAAACACAACGCAAGCAGCGTATTGACAAGAAATGACATGCGTATCCTAACAAACTCGAAATGGGCATCTTCCGGCTCTAAAAATCCATCGTATCAACCTAAATAAAGCATTTTGAGCTAAAAAATGGGGTCGGGCTGCCATCAGCAACCCGCGACATGGTTTATCTCGAAAAGAGGAATAAAATATGAAAAAATCATGTAATTCGGAGCTTCGTACGCAAAGTTATGGTATTTCAAAGCCTGTCGTACAATTCATTGATTTAGTAGACTAATCACGTGAAAACAAAAACAAAAAGCGGAAAAGGGGTGCAACACGAGAGACAAACGCAAATAGGAAATAGGAAGCAAAAGGAATATCCAAGAGACAAACGCAACACAAGCAGTGTATTGACGAGAAATTACATTCGTATCCTAACAAACTCGAAAAGGGCATCTCCCGACTCTAAAAATCCATCGTATCAACCTAAATAAAGCATTCTTAGCTCGAAAAACGGGGTCGGGCTGCCTTCAGCAACCCGCAGCATGGTTTATCTCGAGAAGAGGAATAAAATGTGAAAAAAATCATGTAATTCGGAGCTTCATACGCAAAATTATGGTATTTCAAAGCCTGTCGTAGAATTCATTGTTTTAGTCGTCTAATCACGTGAAAACAAAAACAAAAAGCGGAAAAGGGGTGCAACACGAGAGATAAACGCAAATAGGAAATAGAAAGCAAAAGGAATATCTGAGAGACAAACGCAACGCGAACGGCGTATTGACAAGAAATGATATTTGTATCCTAACAAGCTCGAAAAGGGCATCTCCCGGCTCTAAAAATCAAACATATTGGCCTAAATAAAGCATTTTGACCTTGAAAACGAGTCGGGCTGCCTTCAGCAACCCGCAGCATGGTTTATCTCGAAAAGAAGAATAAAATGTTAAAAAATCATGCAATTCGGAGCTTCGTATGCAAAGTTATGGTATGTCAAAGCCCGTCATACAATTTATTGTTTTAGTCGTCGAATCATGTGAAAACAAAAAACAAAATGCGGAAAAGGGGTGCAACACGAGAGACAAACGCAAATAGGAAATAGGAAGCAAAAGGAATATCCATGAGACAAACCCAACGCAAGCGTCGTACTGACAAGAAATGACATTCGTATCCTAACAACTTGAAAAGGGCATCTTCCGTCTCTAAAAATCCATCGTATCGACCTAAATAAAGCATTCTGAGCTAAAAAACGTTGTTGGGCTGCCATCAGCAACCCGCAGCATGGTTTATCTTGAAAACAGGAATATAATATAAAAAAATTCTTGTAATTCGGAGCTTCCTACGCAAAGTTATGATATTTCAAAGCCCGTCGTACAATTAATTGTTTTAGTCGTCTAATCACATTAAAACAAAAACAAAAAGCGGAAAACGGGTGCAACATGAGAGACAAATGCAAATAGGAAATAGGAAGCAAAAGGAATATCCGAGAGACAAACGCAACGCAAGCGGCATATTGACAAGAAATGACACGCGTATCCTAACAAACTCGAAAATGGCATCTCCCGGCTCTTAAACTCAAATGTATCGACCTAAATAAAGCATTTTGAGCTCGAAAACAGGGTCGGGCTGCCATCAGTAACCTGCGGCATGGTTTATCTCGAAAAGAGTAATAAAATATGAAAAAAATCATGTAATTCGGAGCTTTGTACGCAAAGTTATGGTATTTCAAAGTCCGTCGTACAATTCATTGTTTTTTTCTCTAATCACGTGAAAACAAAAACAAAAAGCGGAAAAGGGGTGCAACACGAGAGACAAACGCAAAAAGCATATAGGAAGCAAAAGGAATATCCGAGAGACAAACGCAACGCGAGCGGCGTATTGACAAGAAATGATATTTGTATCCTAACAAACTCAAAAAGGGCATCTCCTGGCTCTAAAAATCAAACGTATCGGCCTAAATAAAGCATTTCGAGCTTGAAAACGTAGTCCGACTGCCTTCAGCAACCCGCAGCATGGTTTATCTTGAAAAGAAGAATAAAATGATAAAAAATAATGCAATTTGGAACTTCGTATGCAAAGTTATGGTATTTCAAAGCCCGTCGTACAATTTATTGTTTTAGTCGTCTAATCATGTGAAAACAAAAACAAAAAGGGAAAAGCGGTGCAACACGAGAGACAAACGCAAATAGGAAATAGGAAGCAAAGGAATATCCAAGAGACAAATGCAACGCAAGCGGCATATTGATTAGAAATGACATTGGTATCCTAGCAAACTCGAAAAGGGCATCTTCTGGCTCTAAAAATCCATCGTATCGACCTAAATAAAGCATTTTGAACTCGAAAACAGGGTCGGGCAGCCATCAGCAACCTAAGGCATGGTTTATCTCGAAATGAGTAATAAAATATCAAAAAAATCATGTAATTCGGAGCTTCGTATGCAAAGTTATTGTATTTGAAAGCCCGTCGTACAATTCATTGGTTCTTTCGTCTAATCACATGTAAACCAAAAACAAAAAGCGGAAAAGGGGTGCAACACGAGAGCCAAACTCGAATAGGAAATAGGAAGCAAAAGGAATATCCAAGAGACAAACGCAACGCAAGCGGCATATTGACAAGAAATGACATTCGTGTCTTAAAAACTCGAAAAGGGCATCTTCTGGCTCTAAAATCCATCGTATCGACCTAAATAAAGCATTTTGAGCTCAAAAACGGGGTCGGGCTACCTTCAGTAACCCGCGACATGGTTTATCTCGAAAAGAGGAATAAAATGTGAAAAAAATCATGTAATTCGGAGCTTCGTACGCAAAGCCCGTCGTAAAATTCATTGTTTTAGTCGTCTAATCACGTGAAAAAAAAAACAAAACGCGGAAAGGCGTACAACACGAGACACAAACGCAAATAGGAAACATGAAGTAAAAGGAATATCCGAGAGACAAACGCAACACAAGCGGCGTATTAACAAGAAATGACATTCGTACCCTAACAAACTCGAAAAGGCATCTTCCGGCTCTAAAATTAAACGTATCGGCTTAAATAAAGCATTTTGAGCTTGAAAACGGGGTCGGACTAACTTCAGCAATCCGCAGCATGGTTCTTCTCGAAAAGAGGAATAAATTTGAAAAAAGCATGTTATTAGGAGCTTCGTACGCGAAGTTATGGTATTTCAAAAACCGTGGTACAATTCATTGTTTTAGTCGTCTAGTCACGCGAAAACAAAAACAAAAAGCGGAAAAGGGGTGCAACACGAGAGACCATCGCAAATAGGAAATAGGAAGCAAAAGGAATATCCGAGTGACAAACGCAACGCATTCGACGTATTGACAAGAAATGACATTCGTATCCTAACAAACTCGAAAAGGGCATCTTCCGGGTCTAAAAACCCATCGTATCGACCTAAATAATGCATTTTGAACTCGAAAACGGGGTCGGGCTGCCATCAGCAACCCACGGCATGGTTTATCTCGAGAAGAGAAATAAAATATTAAAGAAATCATATAAATCGGAGCTTCGTACGCAAAGTTATTGTATTTCAAAGCCCGTCGTAAAATTCATTGTATTAGTCGTCTTATCGCGTGAAAACAAAAACAAAAAGCGGAAAAGGGGTGCAACACGAGAGACAAACGCAAATAGGAAATAGGAAGCAAAAGGAATATCCAAGACACAAACGCAGTGCAAGAGGCGTATTGACAAGAAATGACATTCGTATCCTAACAAACTCGAAAAGGGCATCTACCGGCTCTAAAAATCAAACGTATTGACCTAAATAAAGCATTTTGAGATGGAAAATAGGGTCGGGCTTCCTTCAGCAACCCACGGTATGGTTTATCTAAAAAAAGGAATAAAATGTGAAAAAAATCATGTAATTCTGAGCTTCGTACGCAGAGTTATGGCATTTCAAAGCCCATCGTCGTATAATTCATTGTTTTAGTCGTCTAATCACTTCAAAACAAAAAAAAAGTGGAAAATGGGTTCAACACGAGAGACAAACGCAAATAGGAAATAGGAAGCAAAAGGAATAACCGAGAGACAAACGCAACGCAAGCGGCGTATTGACAAGAAATGACATTCGTATCCTAACAAACTCGAAAAGGGAATCTCACGACTTTAAAAATCAAACGTATCGACCTAAATAAAGCTTTTGGAGCTCAAAAATGGGGTCGGGCTGTCTTCAGCAACCCGCAGCATTGTTTATCTCGATAAGAGGAATAAAATGTGAAAAAATCATGCGATTCGGAGGTTCATACGCAAAGTTATTGTATTTCAAAGCCCATCGTACAATTCATTGTTTTAGTCGTCTAATCACGTAAAAAAAACAAAAAGCGGAAAAGGGGTGGAACACGAGCGACAAACGCAAACAGCATTAGGAAGCATAAGGAATATCCCAGAGACAAACGCAACGGAAGTGGCGTATTGACAAGAAATGACATTCGTAACCTAACAAACTCGAAAAGGGCATCTTCAGGCTCTAAAAATTCATCGTATCGACCTAAATAAAGCATTCTGAGCTCGAAAAGGGGGTCGGGCTGCCTTCGGCAACCTGCGGCATGGTTTATCTCGAAAAGAGGAATACAATGTGAAAAAAATCATGTAATTCGGAGCTTCGTACGCAAAGTTATGGTATTTCACAGCCCATCGTACAATTCATTGTTTTAGTCGTCTAATCCCATGAGAACAAAAACAAAAAGCGGAAAAGGGGTGCAACACGAGAGACAAACGCAAATAGGAAATAGTAAGCAAAAGGAATATCCGAGAGACAAACACAACGCAAGCAGCGTATTGACAAGAAATGACATTCGTATCCTAACAAACTTGAAAATTGCATCTTCCGGCTCTAAAAATCAAACGTATCGACCTAAATAAAGCATTTTGAGCTCGAAAATGGGGTCAGGTGAAAACATGTATTCCGAAGTAATATTTACATGATTCTTAGATTTAGTTTTTATTAGATTTCTTGGACTTTACCGATTTATTGAGGTTATTCGAGGATTTCATCTACCATTTCGTGTTTCGTGTAGGAAATGAAGACATGAAGGAAAACACGAGTGAGTACGGCAATTCCACCCCGAAAACGTGATTTAAAGTCAATATACAACATGTGCACGGCCATGGATCCAAATGAAACCCTCAAGCACCGAGCGAAAGGAGCGGAAACAACAATTGAAGTGTGCACGCTCGGGCTGAGAAGTGAGCCCGTTCGGGCTCAGGTTGCGCAATTAGAACCAGAAAAGCCCCGAAAGCAAGCCCAACTTGAGCTGATAGACTGCACGCTTGGGCAAGCTAGCCCGATCGGGCTGAGACTTATGCACGCACGGGCTCACATCTGCACGGGCGGGTGAAGGTTGTCCCCGCGCGGGTCCACTTTTTTCTCAACAACCTAGCTTGAATTTTGAACGGGCTGAATTTCAAAGGAATAGAAGAAGGATGCCACGAACATATTGGAAAAGGCAAGATAACAAGGGGGAAGAACCATACTAAGGAGAAGAGAGAGAGCACGGCCGAAGAAGGAGACTTCGGGGAACCGAAGGATTCGTCGGAGGTTACGCTTGGAGGATAGGGAAGATGAACATCTACTTCGTTTTTGTTTGCTTCTCTATGTAGTCTGAGTAGTTCTCGTTGCCATGGGTTAGGGATGCCATTGTAATAGATAGTTTGATTTCTTAATGCTTGATTTCGGTTTTGTTCAATTGAATGGTTCGATAGGTTATAGATTTGTGCGTAATGCCTTCATATGTTGTTGATTTCAAGTTTGGATAAGACTAGTTCTATTCTACTGAGATTAGGCACGTTTGATGAAGATTAGAGATTCGTCTAGGCTTAGGAGAGTCAGGCTTGAGTCTCATGAATGAACCTTCGAATGAATTAGATTAATGAGACCGGTCGATTAATATATTTAGGTATGGTAATAATTGAGGTAAAATTCCCATTGTTCTTACTGCATCTAGAAGTTCCACGCTACATAGGGATATGAGAGACGTTGATTTCCTAGATAGAGAATTTAGGCTTGGGAGAGTCATTTCCATTTATAGAGGTCGAGTTCCCATCCGACATTAGAGGTTGAATTCCCCATCGTTCGTCATGCATCTAGAGGTTCCGCACTACATAGGGATATGGGTGACATTGATTTCCTAGGTAGGAGATTTATGCTTGGGAGAGTCATTTCTAGCATTAGGGGTAGAGTTCCCTATTGTTCTTAACGCATCTAGACATTCCACGCTACATCGGGAGGTGAGCGACGTTGATTTCCTAGATAGAGGATTAGATATTAGTTCCCAATCGATTGATACAAACCGAATTTCATGATCCATAGAAACATCCATTGCATGTTCCGGTATTCCCGACACCCATGATACTCCTTATTGCCTAATCTAGCTTTGTCATCCTTATTTATCTTTATTTCATAGTTCACAATTCATCTATTGATCGATCTTCTTCTCGTGACATCTTAGTTCTAAAGCTACACTTAGTCCCAAGTGTTTGACCCTTGTACTACACGAACCGTATACTTGGGTAGAATGGCCTCGGAAATAAATTAAAACCTCTGATTTCGACCATCAAGTTTTTGGCGCCCTTGTCGGGGGACTAGTCACGGTTTTTAGAATTAGGCTTTGGTTGAGTCGAGATCTAGTCCTATCCGAGTCTTTTGTTTGTTTTTGTTTTTTTTTTTGCATTTTTCTTTTATTTTGAGTCATTGCATCTCTTCCGAGCTGATCTATTGTTTGTCGCTTTCCTATGTGTAGATCATTTGGTACATGTCTAGGAGCTCGAGAGGCAAAGAACTCCTCTTCGACCTCGATATTTACAAGACTACGCGAGCCTTAAAGAAACAACAAAAAGCGAGGCGTAGTAGTTTCGAGAATATAGAGGAAACGACAAGTGAATGAGAAAAAGATTTGTCTAGTTAAGAAGAGATGGCAAAAGAGGAAGCACCGAAAACCTACGGGGCGTATACAATGCCTAAACACATGCAGCTTCTCTCTTGCACTCGAAGGCCCGTGATAGATCGGAACAGATTTCAGTTACAGTTGGCCTTCATTCAGATGTTGAGTCAATCGCCATTTAGGGGACGATCTACGGAAGATCCGAACCATCATCTCACTCAGTTCAAGATGTTGTGTTCGAACATAAAAGCATACCCCGGAATCAACGATGAAGCGATTATGTTGCTTGCCTTCCCGTTCTCAGTTAGGGAGCATGCATTCGAGTGGCTCTACACGCTACCCCCAGATTCTATTCATATGTGGAGCCGGCTCGAAGAACGCTTCATGATGCGATTTTTCTCACCCCACAAGATGCAGCTATGGAAGAACAAGATTAATTCGTTTGAACTAGAGGATAAAGAGAGTCTTCCAGAGGCGTGGATGCGATTTAAAGGATATCAACATGAATGCCCGCACCACGGGATGGATAAAAGATACCTCATCACCACTTTCATTGAGGGTCTTCGTGAGGAAGTTAGAGATTGGTTGAACGCTGCTTGTGGAGGTTCTCTACATGACCTCCCGATCACCGCTATTAAGGCCAAGATTGAGAAGATGTCCGAGGGAAGAAATATTATGTCGGGAGAATTCAATCGCCACAGTCTAGCCACGGGAGCAGACATCGAGGTGCTTGCACTGCGAGCTGAGCTTGCCGAGTTGAAGTTACAAATGGTAAACATGCACCAAGCGTCTCCCGATTCTCACGGATTCAAGGATGTTGCAGATGTGAACTACGTTGCCAATAATTCGTATTCCAACACCTATAATCTGGGCTGGAAAAATCATCCAAATCTGTCCTACAAGAACGCCGATAATGTTTTGAATCCATTGCAAAGAAATTACGAGCCAAAACATCAGAATTTTTAGCCTAGAACGCAAGGCTATCAAGGGTTTCAGTCGAGAGGAGTACCATCGCCAATTCCGAAACAAGAAGAGGAGAACAACGAGATCACGTCTATGCTCACGCAGATTCTACATGGACAAAAAGATATAAGTGCTGAGCTGAATATTGTAAGATGAGATCAAGAGGAAGCGAAGAGGCAAATTGGGGAAATGCAGAAGCATTTAAAAATCCTAGAAACCCAAGTGCCACAAATTACAGAAAATGCCCCTAACCGACAAGGAGTTTTACCGGGAAAGTCTGAGCCGAATCCCCGTTAGCATTGCAACGCCGTCATTTTGAGAAGCGGGACAGAACTTGCGGACATCACACCCCAGAATTTTGAGAAAGGAGAATGCTCTAAGAGTCCAACAATGAAGCCTAGCAACCAAGAGCATCACAAGGAAGTACAAGTTGAGGATGAAAAAGAACCCTATGTGACACCGCCACCAAGACGCCTTCCACTTTCGTTTCCCTTCGCCAAAGGAAACGAGCTGAAGATTCACAATTTGAAAAGTTTGCAGTGAGGTTGAAGAAGTTGGATATCTCTATACCATTCCATGAAGATATCATGCAAATTTCGTCTTACGCTAAGTTCCTCAAGGATATCTTCAACAAAAAGCGTAAAGTTGAAGAGGAGGAGACAATGATGGTCATCGATGCAACATACGTCGTTATTCAACATGGGACGCCACAGAAATTGCTCGATAAAGGTCCCTTCGTCATTCCTTGAAATTTTGGAAACGTGACCATCCACAATGCCCTATGCGACTTAGGGGCTAGTGTCAGCATCATGCCGTTGTCGTTGTACGAGAAACTTGATTTGAGGGAGATTAAATCCACAAAGTTGGTAGTACAAATGGCTGATCGATCATCGAAACTTCCAATCGGTATTTGGAGGATGTACCACTTAAGGTAGGCGACTACTACATTCCCGTTGGTTTTGTGGTTTTGGACATGAAAGAAGATGAAAGAATACCCATTATCTTGGAGAGACCATTCCTCAATACCGCTTGTGCCATAATCGACGTGAGAGAGGGGAAATTTACGATGAAGATAGGGGAAGCAATATTGGAGTTTGGGTTAAATAAGCATCTGAAGAAAGTACCTAGGTTAGAGTCTGTTTGGTCTGTTGATTTCACGATTGGCCTATTGCTAGATCCCACGGCTAGAGTTACAGATCAAGATGATTGATGTGCGTAGACTCAAGTAATAAATTACCTAGACTAACGCTTCCGCAAGGATACGGATCGTGTAGCAACTAGGGTCGAACACAAGGAATTGATGCGACTTATAAGCTATTAGACTAATGAATAAGACGTGATGAATCTAATGGTAGATGAAATGCAAATGCAAATGCAAACTAAACCTAAGATAGGGATAACTCAGCGACAAATCACCATAGGTATCAAGAGTTGCACAACGATGTATCGAAGTTCTAACGAGATAATTGGTCTTAGATACTATCATGAGTTCAGGGAATTCAAGCTCTCCTATAGGAACTGACTGGCGTAGACTTGTCCACTATCTACCATACCAATGTATCCATTGCGCATCTTACATGCATAGACGCATTACGACCGCTATCCTAATCCCTAGATTCAACCGATTGACCTGGCGTAGATTCTAAACCGGCTAAACCCTAAATCATGGCTAAGTTCCGAAGTCTAATGCCCTGGCGTTGGTTTATTAGGCTTCTAACATCATTCAATCAAGTGGCGTACAAGTAGAGAAAGCATTAAGATCAACCATGAACAATATGATAATGATAAAGTACCAATTTCATTCATATCGAGTGGCGTACAAGTATGAAAGCATTAAGATCCACCATTCATTAAGCACAAGACTTCACTACATGTTGGCAATTCTCTCTAACCTATGGCAATAGATCTACTTGAACATGAACACAGGAAACATGTCCCTGAATCGTCCCCCTTTCAATTTGGTTCGATTCCCCTTTAAATAGACCTGATTCCCGTTGATTTGGCCGTTCTAGATCTTAGGAAAGTTTGTTGAGATCTAAGGACCCGAGCGGGCACACATTGTACCCGCTCGTGCAGGCCTTGTGCCCGACCATTTGCTTCATTTTGGCCCGAGCGGGCACTCATGCCCGATCGTGTAAGTCCACATCCCGAGCGGGCACACACCTACGGTGATTTCTTGGTATGAAATAGCCCGAGCGGGCACACCAAATGCACCCGAGCGGGCACACCTCCCTGGTCGTGTTCTTTGATTGCCTGAGTCGTGCAAAGCTACGGGGATGATTGGTAGCACTTAGCCCGACCGGGCACTCCCAATCCACCCGAGCGTGCATGACTTGAGGTGTTGTTTCCGCTCCTTTCGCTCGGTGTTTGAGTGCTCACTTCCATCCGTGGCCTTGCACAAGTAGAACCTTGTCCTTCAACTACGTTTCCGGGGTTAGATTGTCGTAATCTCCCAATGCAATTAGATTTTATAATCATTCATTCAGGCTACCAACAAGAATAAAAGCATTACGAACAACCAATCAATCCGAAACGAACAAATATTATAACCAAGCATTAAGAACAAAACTTCATTACATATCGGCAAAGCTCTCTAACCCATGGCTATGGACCTACTCGGACATGAATTCAGCAAAAGAAACACAAAAGATAACTATATTCGACATAGATAAAGAATGAGATCCCTCCCTATTCGATTACCGATGTCTTCAATAGCTCCTCCACGCTCCGGCATCCTCGCTCCGTCCTTCGCCCTTGTGTGTGCGTGCTGCCCTCTTTCTCTCTCTCTCCATGTGTGCTCTATTTCCTCTCTAATTTTCTGTATGAATTCGTCCCCCTGAAGCTCCCCCTCCTTCGCTACAGCAACCACCTTTCTTTGTTGCCTTTTCTTGAGTTTTCCAAATCTTGATTAAGTTAGCCACGTTTCCATTACTTTTCCAGCCGAATATGACTTATTCCTCTTCTTTAAAGGCGTTTTCCTTATTGTATAAGTCCCCCACGAACTCCCACTTGTTTTAAGTCAGATTAACTTATTTGGAGTTGCAGGTGACGGACGCGACCCGCGCGGGCAGGGTAAGTGACCCGCTCAGGTACGCTGCAGGCAATCGCGCAAGTACGTGATGAAAAAGGGCAGCCCGCTCGGGCTGAGGCCCCGGGCGTGGTTTTTCTTGCCCGACTCGTGCACAATTTGGTGGACAAAATCGCCGTAACAAATGCACTCTCGGGCTAGAGAGTTACCAGCGCGGGTAGTGGCTATTCCTTGCCAATTCTCGTCCCGTTTGTCCTGTTATGATCCTCGATGTTGCTACTTTGTCTTGAGACGTCCTTCAGCTCCAAAATGACAGAAAATGAGATGATTGTGATGCTTAATGCTTGGTAAAATCAAATGAATGGTGAAACTAACTACGAAAGTAGATGAAAATACTAGAACAAAATAGACGTTATCAAACTCCCTAAGACTTGAACCTTTGCTCGTCCTCGAGCAAGACTAGGAAGAAGTAGGAGAGGAGTTAGACAACCGGAAACTAGCACAATAAACTCGAAAAGTCAGCTACCCTACAGAACAACGCGTCACACGAACATAGATCTAAGCGCACCGAATTTAGACTCCTATCTACCGAAAGCCACTAACCGTGCAATCCTACACATGTCCTGAGTTAATTTCACTAACCCTTAGACAACATCCAAGCAATCTCCATTCCTATTCTAATGCGCAAACAGTTCGATACCATTCTTAAGACAACTATTTTTCTTCTTTTTCGGTTCTCTTTTTCCTCTTTTTTTCGATTTTTACACATTTTTTTGAAGATCCACCATTTCAGGCACATAGGTTTTCAAAGCATCAATAGTATATCCCATTTGCTCCCGAGATGCAGAAGCTGATGTGTTGCCTCCAATAGCCTCTACTTCCCTTACAAGACGAAGATGGCTGCCTTCTACTTAGACCCAGGTTGCCAATTGGCACACTCATAAGGTCTCGTAACCATAGCGGAGTGAAGAGGTTGCGTTTTTGCTGATTTTTTTCTTCTCTTTTTTTTTTCTCTTTTTTTCTTTTTGATTAACTCGTGTGAATACGCATCGACTCTAACCCTTAGGACGTAGAAAAACCGCCTCGACCCACCACTTAGACCCGAACCATCAATATTGATGCACTCATGTCAATGTAGGGCTGAAAAAAGTTAAAGAACTTAGTCTATTGACAGCGGAGTGTAAGTGCGTGGAAATATAATGATCGAAACAAAACAAGGAATGAAAGGTACGCTAGGAGATATAAGTGCTTGGATTGAAGCCTAAGGGAAGGAATACAACTATAGGCTATGGATTCATGCACGACCACTAACTAATCGATATCTAAAGGTATGTTTCAGGAAACCTAGACTTTTGTTCCCGATTTAACAAAGGTTCACAAGGTGACTAAAGTTCGAAATTTTTCGTACTAGATATTCGTCCGTCTAATCCTAAGAAAAACAAAAAAACGAAGAACTCAACATCTAAATCCTAATCACAATCATGACATTCGAAAAATACCCCCCAGACTTGAACGGAACACCGTCCCGGTGTTCAATACCTAAGAGAAGGACTAACACGCAAAAACTCGGGGAAAAAAATACTATAAATAGGAACGTGTGCACCTGATGCGTGCTTGTTGTCCCGAGTTGATGTGGCTGGGCGTACGCGTCTTTCCTCATGTTGTGGATGATTTCAAAGTGGAAACCCTGTAACAAAAGTCACACAATCCAAAGGAGACAGTACGATACATCGAGGTTGTTGGTAAGGAGCATGTTTGTGAAAAGAATAAGAGTCGAATTCTAAAAAAAAATTGAAACGAAATAACTAAAGGATATGGGGCTCGGGTTGCCTCCCGAGAAGCGCTTGTTTAAGGTCGCGAGCCTGACCAAAACACTGTACTCATGTGTTTGCTCCGAAAGAGCAAAGACAGCTCGATTGCCGTCCATGTTGTCCGCGTTGTAGAGTTTCAAACGTTGGGCGTTCACTTTGAATGTGCTGTCGTTTCCCATCAGCTCGATATCGCCATGCAATGAGATGCTTTTGATTGTGAACGGCCCGGACCAGCGTGACTTGAGTTTTCCTGGAAAAGGGCCTCTTCCGGCTCTAAAAATCCATCGTATCGACCGAAATAAAGAATTTTGAGCTTGAAAACGGGATCGGGCTGCCATCAGCAACCTGCGCCATGGTTTATCTAGAAAAGAGGAATCAAATGTGAAACAAATCATGTAATTCGGAGCTTCGTACGCAAAGTTATGGTATTTCAAAGCCCATCGTACAATTCATTGTTTCAGTCGTCAAATCACGTGAAAACAAAAACAAAAAGCGGAAAAGGGGCGCAACACGAAAGACAAACGCAAATAGGAAATAGGAAGCAAAAGGAATATCCGAAAGACAAACGCAACGCAAGCGGCCTATTGACAAGAAATGACATTCGTATCCAAACAAACTCGAAAAGGGCCTCTTCCGGCTCTAAAAATCCATCGTATCGACCTAAATAAAGAATTTTAAGCTTGAAAACGGGGTCAGGCTGCCTTCAGCAACCTGCGGCATGGTTTATCTAGAAAAGAGGAATCAAATGTGAAAAAAATCATGTAATTCGAAGCTTCATACGCCAAGTTATGGTATTTCAAAGCCTATCGTACAATTCATTGTTTCAGTCGTCTAATCACGTGAAAACAAAAACAACAAGCGGAAAAGGGGTGCAACACGAGAGACAAACGCAAACAGGAAATAGGAAGCAAAAGGAATATCCGAGAGACAAACACAACGCAAGCCGCGTATTCACAAGAAATGACATTCGTATCCAAACAAACTCGAAAAGGGCATCTTCCGGCTCCAAAAATCCATCGTATCGAGCTAATTAAAGCATTTTGAGCTCGAAAATGGAATCGGGCTGCCTTCAAAAACCTGCAGCATCCTTTATCTGGAAAAGAGGAATAAAATGTGAAAAAATCATGTAATTCGGAGCTTCGTACGCAAAGTTATGGTATTTCAATGCCCGTCGTACAATTCATTGTTTTAGTCGTCTAATCACATGAAAACAAAAACAAAAAGCGGAAAAGGGGTGCAACACGAGAGACAAACGCAAATAGAAAATAGGAAGCAAACGGAATATCTAAGAGACAAATGCAACGCAAGCGGCGTATTGACAAGAAATGACATTCGTAACCTAACAAACTCGAAAAGGGCATCTTCCATCACTAAAAATCCATCGCATCAACCTAAATAAAGCATTTTGAGCTCGAAAACGGGGTCGGGCTGCCTTTACAAACACGCGGCATGGTTTATCTCGAAAAGAGGAATAAAATGTGAAACATATTATGTAATTCGGAGCTTCGTACTCAAAGTTAAGGTATTTCAAAGCCCGTCGTACAATTCTTTGTTTTAATCATCTAATCACGTGAAAACAAAAGGAAAAAGTGGAAAGGCTTGCAACACGAGAGACAAATACAAATAGGAAATATGAAGCAAAAGGAATTTCCGAGAGACAAATGCAACGCAAGCGGCGTATTGACAAGAAATGACATTCGTATCTGAAAAAACTCGAAAGGGCATCTTCCGGCTCTAAAAATCCATCGTATCTACCTAAATAAAGAATTTTGAGCTAGAAAATCGGGTCGGGCTGCCTTCAGCAACCCGCGGCATGGTTTATCTCGGAAAGAGGAATAAAATGTGAAAAAAGTCATGTAATTCGGAGCTTCATACGTAAAGTTATGGTACTTCATAGCCCGTCGTACAATTCATTGTTTTAGTCTTCTAATGACATGAAAACAAAAACAAAAAGCGGAAAAGGGGTGCAACACGAGAGATAAACGCAAATATGAAATAAGAAGCAAAAGGAATATCCGAGAGACAAACGCAACGCACGCGGCGTATTGACAAGAAACGACATTTGTATCCTAACAAACTCGAAAAGGGCATCTCCCGGATCTAAAATACAATGTATCGACCTAAATAAAGCATTTTGAGCTCGAAAACGGGGTCGAGCTGCCTTCAGCAACCCGCAGCATCGTTTATCTCAAAAAGAGGAATAAAATGTGAAACATATTATGTAATTCGGAGCTTCGTACGCAAACATATTGTACTTCAAAGCCCGTCGTACAATTCATTGTTTTAGTCTTCTAATCACGTGATAACAAAAACAATAAGCGGAAAAGGGGTGCAACATGAGAGACAAACGCAAATAGGAAATAGGAAGATAAAGGAATATCCGAGAGACAAACGCAACACAAGCGGCGTATTGATAAGAAATAACATTCGTATCCTAACAAACTCGAAAAGGGCATCTCCCGGCTCTTAAAATCAAACGTATCGACCTAAATAAAGCATTTTGAGCTCAAAAATGGGGTAGGGCTACCTTCAGCAATCCGCAGCATGGTTTATCTGGAAAAGAGGAATAAAATGTGAAAACAATCATGTAATTTGGAACTTCGTACGCAAAGTTATGGTATGTCAAAGCCCGTCGTACAATTCATTGTTTTAGTCGTCTAATCACGTGAAAACAAAATCAAAAATCGAAAAAGGGGGGCAACACGAGAGACAAACGCAAACAGGAAATAGGAAGCAAAAGGAATATCCGAGAGACAAACACAACGCAAGCGGCGTATTGATAATAAATGACATTCGTTTCCTAACAAACTCGAAAAGGGCATCTTCCGGCTCTAAAAATTAAATGTATCAACATAAATAAAACATTTTGAGCTCAAAAACGGGGTCGGTCTGCCTTCAGCAACCCGCAGCACGGTTTATCTAGGAAAGAGGAAGAAAATGTGAAAAAAATCATGTAATTCGGAGCTTCGTACACAAAGTTATGGTATTTAAAAGCCTGTCGTACAATTCATTGTTTTAGTCGTCTAATCACGTGAAAACAAAAACAAAAAGCGGAAAAGGGGTGCAACACGAGAGACAAACGCAAATAGGAATTAGGTAGCAAAAGGAATATCCGAGAGACAAACGCAACGCAAGCGGCGTGTTGACAAGAAATGCAATTCGTAACCTAACAAACTCGAAAAGGGCATCTCCCGGCTCTAAAAATCCATCGTATTGACCTAATTAAAGCATTTTGAGCTCGAAAACGGGGTAGGACTGCCTTTCAGCAACCCACGGCATGGTTTATCTCGAAAAGAGGAATGAAATGAGAAAACAAATCATGTAATTCGGAGCTTGATACGCAATGTAATGGTATTTCAAAGCCCATCGTACAATTCATTGTTTTAGTCGTTTAATCACGTGGAAAAAAACAAAAAGCGGAAAAGGGGTGCAACACGAGAGACAAACACAAATAGGAAATAGGAAGCAAACGGAATATCCGAGTGACAAATGCAACGCAAGCGGCATATTGACAAGAAATGACATTCGTATCCGAACAAACTCGAAAAGGGCATCTCCCGGCTCTAAAAATCAAACTAATCGACATAAATAAAGCATTTTGAGCTCAAAACAGGGGTCAGACTGCCTTCAGCAACCCGCGGCATGGTTTATCTCGAAAAGAGGAAAAAAATGTGAAAACAAATCATGTAATTCAGAGCTTCATACGCAAGGTTATGGTATTTGAAAGCCCGTCGTACAATTCATTGTTTTAGTCGTCTAATCACGTGAAAAAAAAAAGGAAAAGGGGTGCAACACGAGAGACAAACGCAAACAGGAAATAGGAAACAAAAGGAATATCCAAGAGACAAAAGCAACGCGAGCGACGTATTGACACGAAATGACATTCGTATCCTAACAGACTCGAAAAGGGCATCTCCCAGCTCTAAAAATCCATCGTATCGACCTAAATAAAGCATTTGAGCTCAAAAACGGGGCCGGGCTACCTTCAGTAACCCACAACATGGTTTATCTCGAAAAGATGAATAAAATGTGAAAAAAATCATGTAATTCGGAGCTTCGTACGCAAAGTTATGGTATTTCAAAGCCCACCGTACAATTCATTGTTTTAGTCGTCTAATCACGTGAAAAAAAATAAATAAACAGAAAAGGGGTGCAACACGACATAACGCAAATAGGAAATAGGAAGGAAAGGAATATCCCAGAGACAAACGCAATGCAAGCGGCGTATTGACAAGAAATGACATCCGTATCCTAACAAACTCAAAAAGGGCATCTTTCGGCTCTATAAATCAAATTTATCGACCTAAATAAAGCATTTTGAGCTCAAAAACGGGGTCGGGCTGCCTTCAGCAACTCGCAGCATCGTTTATGTCGAAAAGGGGAATAAAATATGAAAAGAATCATGTGATTCGGAGCTTAGTACGCAAAGTTATGGTATTTCAAAGCCCGTCGTAAAATTCATTGTTTTAGTCGTCTAATATTGTGAAAAGAAAAACAAAAAAGCGGAAAAGGGGTGCAACACGAGAGACAAACGCAAATAGGAAATAGGAAGCAAACGGAATATCCAAGAGACAAACAAAACGCAAGCGGCGTATTGACAAGAAATGACATTCGTAACCTAAAAAACTCGAAAAAGGCATCTTCCGGCTCTAAAAAATCATACATATCGACATAATTAAAGCATTTTGAGCTCTAAAACGTGGTCAGGCTGCCTTCACAAACCCGTGACATGGTTTATATCGAAAAGAGGAATAAAATGTGAAACAAATTATGTAATTCGGGGCTACGTACGCAAAGTTATGGTACTTCAAAGCCCGTCGTACAACTCATTGTTTTACTCGTCTAATCACGTGAAAACAAAAAAAAAGCGGAAAAGGGGTGCAACACGAGAGACAAAAGCAAATAGGAAATAGGAAGAAAAAGGAATATCCGAGAGAAAAACGCAACGCAAGCGGCGTATTGACAAGAAATAACATTGGTATCCTAACAAACTCGAAAAGGGCATCTCCCGGCTCTAAAAATCCATCATATCGACCTAAATAAAGCATTTTCAGCTCGAAAACAGGGTCGGGCTGCCTTCAACAACCCACGGCATCATTTATCTCGAAAAGAGGAATAAAATTTGAAAAAAATCATGTAATTCGGAGCTTCGTACGAAAAGTTATGGTATTTCAAAGCCCGTCGTAGAATTCATCGTTTTAATCGTCTAATCACTTGAAAACAAAAACAAAATGCGGAAAATAGGTGCAACACAAGAGACAAACGCAAATGGGAAATAGGAACCAAAAGGAATATCCGGGAGATAAACGCAACGCAAGCGGCGTATTGACAGGAAATGACATTCGTAACCTAACAAACTCGAAAAGGGCATCTTCCGGCTCTAAAAATCCATTGTATCGACTTAAATAAAGCATTTTGAGCTGGAAAACGGGGTCGGACTGCCATCAGCAACCCACGGCACAGTTGATCTCGAAAAGAGGAATAACATGTGAAAAAATCATGTAATTCGGAGCTTCGTACGCAAAGTAATGGTATTTAAAATCCCGTCGTACAATTCATTGTTTTACTCGTCTAATCACATGAAAACAAAAACAAAAAGTGGAAAAATGGTGCAACACGAGAGACAAACCCAAATAGGAAATTGGAAGCAAAAGGAATATCCGAGAGACAAATGCAACGCAAGCGGCGTATTGACAAGAAATGACATTCGTATCCTAACAAACTCGAAAAGGGCATCTCCCGGCTCTAAAAATCCAACGTTTCGACCTCAATAAAGCATTTTGAGCTCGAAAACGGGGTCAGGCTGCCTTCAGCAACCCACGGAAATTTTTATCTCGGAAAGAGGAATAAAATGTGAAGAAAATCATGTAATTCGGAGCTTCGTACGCAAAGTTATGGTATTTCAAAGCCCGTCGTACAATTCATTGTTTTAGTCGTCTAATCACGTGAAAACAAAAACAAAAAGCGGAAAAGACGTGCAACACGAGAGACAAACGCAAATAGGAAATAGGTAACAAAAGGAATATCCAAGAGACAAACGCAACGCAAGCGGCGTATTGACAAGAAATGACATTCGTATCGTAACAAACTCGAAAAGGGCATCTCCCGACTCTAAAAATCAAATTTTCGACCTAAATAAAGCATTTTGAGCTCAAAAACGAGGTCGGGCTGCCTTCAGCAACCTGCAGAATTGTTTATCTCGAAAAGAGGAATAAAATGTGAAAAAATATCATGTAATTTGGATCTTCGTACACAAAGTTATGGTATTTCAAAGCCCGTCGTACAATTCATTGTTTTAGTCGACCAATCACGTAAAAACAAAAACAAAACGCGGAAAAGGGCCGCAACACGAGAGACAAACGCAAATAGGAAATAGGAAGCAAAAGGAATATCCGAGAGACAAATGCAACGCAAGCGGCATATTGATAAGAAATGACATTCGTAACCTAACAAACTCGAAAAGGGCATCTCCCGGCTCTAAAAATCCATTATGTCGACCTAAATAAATCATTTTCAGCTTGAAAACAGAGTCGGGCTGCCTTCAGACACCGACGGCATCATTTATCTCGAAAAGAGGAATAAAATTTGAAAAAACTCATGTAATTCGGAGCTTCGTGCGCAAATTTATGGTATTTCAAAGCCAATCGTAGAATTCATCGTTTTAATCGTCTAATCACGTGAAAACAAAAACAAAAAGCGGAAAATAGGTGCAACACGAGAGAAACGCAAATGGGAAATAGGAATCAAAAGGAATATCCGGGAGACAAACGCAACACAAGCGGCGTATTAACAAGAAATGACATTCGTAACCTAACAAACTCGAAAAGGGTATTTTCCTGCTCTATAAATCCATCGTATCGACCTAAATAAAGCATTTTGAGCTTGAAAACGGGGTCGGGCTGCCGTCAGCAACCCACGGCATGGTTGATCTCGAAAAGAGGAATAACATGTGAAAAAATCATGTAATTCGGAGCTTCGTACTCAAAGTAATGGTAGTTAAAATCCCGTCATACAATTCATTGCTTTACTCGTCTAATCACGTGAAAACAAAAACAAAAAGCGGAAAAAGGGTGCAATACGAGAGACAAACCCAAATAGGAAATTGGAAGCAAAAGGAATATCCGAGAGACAAAGGCAACGCAAGCGGCTTATTGACAAGAAATGACATTCGTATCCTATCAAACTCGAAAAGGGCATCTCTCGTCTCTAAAAATCCAACGTTTCGACCTAAATAAAGCATTTTTAGCTCGAAAATGGGGTTGTACTTCCTTCAGCAACCCGTGGAATGGTTTATCTCGGAAAGAGGAATAAAATGTGAAGAAAATCGTGTAATTCGGAGCTTCGTACGCAAAGTTATGGTATTTCAAAGCCCGTCGTACAATTCATTGTTTTAGTCGTCTAATCACGTGAAAACAAAAACAAAAAGCGGAAAAGACGTGCAACACGAGAGACAAACGCAAATAGGAAATAGGTAGCAAAAGGAATATTCAAGAGACAAACGCAACGCAAGCGGCGTTTTGACAAGAAATGACATTCGTATCCTAACAAACTCGAAAAGGGCATCTCCCGGCTCTAAAAATCCAATTTTCGACCTAAATAAAGCATTTTGAGCTAAAAAACGAGGTCGGGCTGCCTTCAGCAACCTGCAGAATGGTTTATCTCGGAAAGAGGAATAAAATGTGAAAAAAATAATGTAATTTGGATCTTCGTACACAAAGTTATGGTATTTCAAAGCCCGTCGTACAATTCATTGTTTTAGTCGACCAATCACGTGAAAACAAAAACAAAAAGCGGAAAACGGGTGCAACACGAGAGACAAACGCAAATAGGAAATAGGAAGCAAAAGGAATATCCGAGAGACAAACGCTACGCAAGCGGCGTATTCACATGAAATGACATTCGTAACCTAACAAACTCGAAAAGGGCATCTTCCGGCTCTAAAAATCCATCATATTGACCTAAATAAAGCATTTTGAGCTCGAAAACGGGGTCGAGCTGCCGTCAGCGACCCATGACATGGTTTATATCGAAAAGAGGAATAAAATGTGAAAAAAATAATGCAATTCGGAGCATCATATGCAAAGTTATGGTATTTCAAAGCCCGTCTACAATTCATTGTTTTAGTCGTCTAATCACGCGAAAACAAAAACAAAAAGCGGAAAAGGGGTGCAACACGAGAGATAAACGCAAATAGGAAATAGGAAGCAAAATGAATATCCGAGAGACAAACGGAACGCAAGCGGTGTATTGACAAGAAATGACATTCGTATCCTAACAAACTCGAAAAGGGCATCTTCCGGCTCTAAAAATCCATCGTAGTGACCTAAATAAAGCATTTTGAGCTTGAAACGGGGTCGGGCTGGCAACAGCAACCCACGGCATGGTTGATCTCGAAAAGAAGAATAAAATGTGAAAAAAATAATGTACTTCGGAGCTTCGTACACAAAGTAATGGTATTTAAAAGCTCATCGTATAATTCATTGCTTTAGTCGTCTAATCACGTGAAAACAAAAACAAAAAGCGGAAAAGGGGTGCAACACGAGAGACAAACGCAAATAGGAAATAGGAAGCAAAAGGAATATCCGAGAGACAAACGCAACGCAAGCGGCGTATTGAGAAGAAATGACATTCATATCCCAACAAACTCGAAAAGGGCATCTTTCGGCTCTAAAAATCAAACGTATCGACCTAAATAAAGCATTTTGAGCTTGAAAGCAGGGTCGGGCAGCCTTCAGACCCCTGCGGCATGGTTTATCTCTAAAAGAGGAATAAAAAGTGAAAAAATCATGTAATTCGGAGCTTCGTACGCAATGTTATGGTATTTCAAAGCCCGTCGTACAATCATTGTTTTAGTCATCTAATCACGTGAAAACAAAAACAAAAAGCGGAAAAGGGGTGCAACACGAGAGACAAACGTAAATGGGAAATAGGAATCAAAAGGAATATCCGGGATACAAATGCAACACAAGCGGCGTATTGACAAGAAATGACATTTGTATCCTAACAAACTCGAAAAGGGCATCTTCGGGCTCTAAAAATCAAACGTATCGACGTAAATAAAGCAAGTTTAGCTCAAAAATTGGGTCGGGCTACCTCCAGCAACCTGCAGCATTGTTTATCTCAAAAAGAGGAATAAAATGTGAAAAATAAT
The DNA here is from genome assembly GCA_036759665.1 of Gynandropsis gynandra. Taxonomy (NCBI): domain Eukaryota; kingdom Viridiplantae; phylum Streptophyta; class Magnoliopsida; order Brassicales; family Cleomaceae; genus Gynandropsis; species Gynandropsis gynandra. The sequence continues at coordinate 14,023 of JAXIOL010000019.1, read as the reverse complement.
GTAATTCGGATCTTCGTACGCAAAGTTATGGTATTTCAAAGCCCGTCATACAATTCATTGTTTTAGTCGTCTAATCACGTGAAAACAAAAACAAAAAGTGGAAAAGGGGTGCAACACGAGAGACAAACGCAAATAGAAAATAGGAAGCAAACGGAATATCCAAGAGGCAAACGCAACGCATGCGGCGTATTGACAAGAAATGACATCTGTATCCTAACAAACTCGAAAAGGGCATCTTCCGGCTCTAAAAGTCAAACGTATCGACCTAAATAAAGCATTTTGAGCTCGAAAATGGGTCGGGCTGCCTTCAGCAACCCGCAGCTTCGTTTGCCTCGAAAAGAGGAATAAAATGTGAAAAAATCTTGTAATTCGGAGATTCGTACGCAAAGTTATGGTATTTCAAAGCCCGTCGTACAATTCATTGTTTTAGTCATCTAATCACGTGAAAACAAAAACAAAAAGCGTAAAAGGGGTGCAACACAAGAGACAAACCCAAATAAGAAACAGGAAGTAAAGGAATATCCGAGAGACAAACGCAACGCAAGCGGCGTATTTACAAGAAATGACATTTGTATCCTAACAAACAAGAAAAGGGCATCTTCCGGCTCTAAACATTCATCGTATCGACCTAAATAAAGCATTTTAAGCTCGAAAACGGGGTCGGGCCACCTTCAGCAATCTGCGGCATGGTTTATCTCGAAAAGAGGAATAAAATGTAAAAACAATCATGTAATTCGGAGCTTCGTGCGCAAAGTTATGGTATTTCAAACCTCGTCGTACAATTCATTGTTTTAGTGGTCTAATCATGTGAACATAAAAACAAAAGCGAAAAAGGGGTGCAACACGAGAGACAAACGCAAATAGGAAATAGGAAGCAAAAGGAATATTCGAGAGACAAACGCAACGCAAGCGGCGTATTGACAAGAAATGACATTCGCATCCTAACAAACTCGAAAAGGGCATCTCCCGGGTCTAAAAAAATCAAACGTATCGACCTAAATAAAGCATTTTTACCTCGAAAACGGGGTTAGGCTGCCTTCAGCAACCTGCAGCATGGTTTATCTCGAAAAAAGGAATAAAATGTGAAATAATCATGCAATTCGGAGCTTCGTACACAAAGTTATGGTATTTCGAAGCCCGTCGTATAATTCATTGTTTTGGTCGTCTAATCACGTGAAACCAAAAACAAAAAGCGGAAAAGGGGTGCAACACAAGAGACAAACGCAAATAGGAAATATAAAGCAAAAGGAATATCCCGGAGACAAACGCAACGCAAGCGGCGTATTTGATGTGGTTAATCTCAAGTAATAATTACCTAGACTAACGCTTCCGCAAGAATACGGATCGTATATTACCAGGGTCGAACACAAGGAATTGATGCAACTCTAAAGCTAGTAACTAATGAATAGAATGTGTAAAATCAATAGGTGAATGGAGTGCGAATGAATATAAACTATCTAACTAACTAACGAATTAAACTCAATAGACTAGATACCACAAGTTTCGGGAGATGCACGATGATGCAACGAAGTTCTAACAAGATCATGGTTATAGATATCATTACATGTTCGGGAAATTCAAGCTCTTTTCTAGGGAATGACTCTCCCGATGCCTAAACCCACTATCTAGCATGCGTATACCAATCTCCCAATTGTGTATCTCACCTACTAGACGCATTAAGATCGCTATCCTAATTCCTAAGTTCAATCAACCGACCGGCCAAGGTTCTAAATCAATTGAAACTTCATATCATGGTTACCTTCCAAAATCCAATTCATCTCCCAAAGCAATTAGATTTTTATAAACATTTATTCAAGTGGCCAATAAGAACAAAAGCATTACAAACAACCAATCAATCCAAAACGAACAAATATTATAACCAAGCATTAAGAACAAAACTTCATTACATATCGGCAAAGCTCTCTCTAACCCATGGCTATGGACCTACTCGGACATGAACTCAGCAAAAGAAACACTAAAGATAACTATATTCAACATGGATAAAGAATGAGATCCCTCCCTATTCAATA
>JAXIOL010000019.1:0-11933 GCA_036759665.1 Gynandropsis gynandra | reverse complement strand
TTTTCTCTCTAATTTTCTGTACGTCTCTTGCTGCTGAAGCTCTCCCCTTTTAGCCCTCTTTCTCCTATTGACTTTTCTCTAATCTTTCCTGTTTGGCCGTCCTCTTTGCTTCCTCTCTAGTGGATGGAATTTCCTTTTTGTTACAGCCACTGCAGTTTTCCTTTTCCGAGTTTTTCCATTTCTTGTTTTTCCATTAATGTGTAATTGTCAACGTTTCTCCTTTATTTTCCAGTCATGTATCTCCTCTTCCTCTTCTCTAACCATACTTTCATTTGGTTTAAGTAGCCAACACGTTCCTTTTCTTGTTTTGCTAAATTTCCTTTTTCGCTAGTTTCCATTTTCTCGGTAGGTGGCAATCTTTCCATTTTTGCGTAGGAGGTTGGAAGTTTACACTTTGTTCCAGCAACTTGCTTCTATTTTATATAAAACATGTTTCCTTTTCATGTTCCAACCGTGCTCTTCTTACTTTTGTTCTAGGAACCGAAATTGTCCATTTTTGCTCCAACCACCGAAAGTTTCCATTTTTATAAGCGGCCATTGTTTCCATTTTTTTAAGCGGCGATTGCTTCCTTTTTTCTTCTCTTGCTTATGATTCTTTGGATGCTGACCGTGCATAGCTGAGAGGAGAGTGGTATTGCTTAGTTTTGCGTCATTTACTCGTGTTTGTATCCCGATATTTCATTTCCTGCAATAACACGAGAGAACGCTAAAAGAGGACTAAATAATGCTTTAATGCTTGGTAAAGTTCAAATGAATGATGAAACTAAATATAAAACGAGACTAAAATACTATAACAAAATAGACTCAAACTCCCAACTCCCCCAGACTTGAACCTTTGCTCGTCCTTGAGCAAGACTAAAAAGAAGCAGGAGAGGAGTTAGACAACAACCGGAAACTAGCACAATCAACTCGAAAAGTCAGCCACCCTACACAACAACGCGTCACATGAAAATAGATCTAAGCGCACCGAATTTAGACCCCTATCTAACGAAAGCCACTAACCGTGCAATCCTACACATGTCCTGAGTTCATTTCACTAACCCCTAGACAACATCCAAGCAATCTCCATACCTATTCTAATGCGCAAACAGTTCGATACCATTCATAAGACAATTATTTTTTCTTCTTTTTCGGTTCTTTTTCTTCTTCTTCTTTTTTTTCCTTTTTTTTTCGGTTTCCACATACATTTTTTTGAAATTTTCACTCGGTTTCTAGGACATTGGAGTTGAAGAGGACAGCCTTCTACTTAGACCCAGGTTGCCAATTGGCACACTCATAAGGTCTCGTAACCTTAGCGGAGTGAAGAGGTTGCGCTTTTGCTGAATTTATTTTCTTTCTTTTTTCTATTCTTTTTTTCTTTTTGATTAACTTTTGTGAATGTGCATCGACTCTAACCCTTAGGACGTAGAAAAACGGTCTCGACCCACCACTTAGACCCGAACCATCAATATTGATGCACTCATGTCAATGTAGGGCTGAAAAAGTTTAAAGAACTTAGTCTATTGACATCGGAGTGTAAGTGCGTGGAAATATAATGATTGAAACAAAATAAAGAATGAAAGGTATGCTCGGAGATTTGAGTGCTTCGGATTGAAGCCTAAGGGAAGGAATACAACTATAGGCCACGGATTCATGCACGATCTCTAACTAATCGATATCTAAAGGTATGTTTCAGCAAACCTAGACTTGTGTTCCCGATTCGACAAAGTTTCATAAAGTGACTAAAGTTCGAATTTTTCGTACAAGATATCCGTCCGTCTAATCCTAAAAAAACACAACGAAGAACTCAACATCTAAATCCTAATCACAATCATGACGTTCAGAGAATACCCCCCAGACTTGAACGGAACACCGTCCGGTGTTCAATACCTAAGAGAAGGACTAACACGCAAAAACTCGGGGAAAAATATTATAAATAAGAACGTGTGCGCCTGATGCGTGCTTGCTGTCCCGAGTTGATGCAGCTGGGCGTACGCGTCTTTCCTTATGTTGTGGATGATTTTGAAGTGGAAAACCTGTAACAAAAGTCACACAATCCAAAGGAGACAGTACGATACATCGAGGTTGGTTGTAAGGAGCATGTTTGTGAAAAGAATAAGAGTCGAATTCTAAAAAAAAAACTAAAACGAAATAACTAAAGGATACGAAGCTCGGGTTGCCTCCCGAGAAGCGCTTGTTTAAGGTCACGAGCCTGACCACAATGTTACTCATCAGGTGGACGTCCTCGACGTCGTCGTGAGTGTAGCGTCTCGCGTGCATAGTGTGCTCGATAGGGTGTAGCACGCGGATTAGTTGAGTTCCTTGCACGATCAATCATGTCTTCCCTAAGATTGGTCATGATATTCTCTAAGTCGGGAGCTAGATCGTGCTGTCCAAAAATTCTGGTCGAGCTGTCCATGAATCCGGTTGTGTACTCCATGAAACCGGTTAGGCGTTCATCGCTTGTTTCCTTCAGCGTCTCCAGAAATTTTTGGTGCGTGAGCCTTTGTGGTGAAGGTTTCATCTTCACCTTAGGTGCCTTGTCAATGCTCCAATTGTGTGCTGGACGTTTGGTGTAGCTTCTCGGCATTTCGGGGTCGTTTATGTACTGATTTGCACTGCATTTAGCTCGTGTTGTGCGGAGGTCTTGGTCGGGGGATTCCTCCGTCTTTTCGTTGTCAAGCAGCTCGTTTGGTACCTTGTATGATTCCTCTCCAGGTGCTATGAAATTCATTTCTAGGGAATCCATGTTCTGAAATTCCTCACAAACTTCCTCGGCTAAATTCTCAAAGATGCCGTCGGGGAATACAAAATTGATAACGCACGGTTGCTCAAGTGTGTCCACTAAGCTGAACTCTACTTCCATCTCGGGTTTCTTGATATGCTTATCAATGTCTGTAGCCTTATCCGCTGCTGTGTTAGATTCTTCTCCTTTTTCAACTATCAAGGGATTTGGCTTATCTACCGTCTTTATGTGTTGACATTGTGGGAATGGCAAAGGAGGAGGTCTAGGTTCGGGTATGCGTATTTAGGCTCCTCTACCTCCTCTTTGTGCTCTTCGACGTTGCTGCCCTCTCTTGCAACTGCCCTAGAAGATTCTCCCTTTTCAAACGTTGAAAGAGTGGGTTGATCCACTGTCTTACCGCTCCTCAAGTAAATGTCGTTGATTTGCTCACGAGGATTTGCTTCCGATCGCGCCGGTAGAACTCCTTGTAGTTTGGACGAATTTGCAGCGAGTTGGGCAATTTGATTGTATAAGATCTTTAGGTGCGTCTTCATCTCTTCACGTTCTGCTCTCATCAATCTAGACTCGTTGTATTGATCTTTTTGTCCTTGTAAGAGTTGAGCTACCATAGACGTAATATCGGAGTTAGCTTCTTGTTGTGGAGGGGGATCATGTGATTGATAATTCTGAGATTGGGGTTGCATCCATGGCTGAAAGCTTCCAAATTGATGTTGTGCATTCAGCATACCATCGGTGTTCCTATACGGGAAATTTGCGTGATCGCTCCATCCGTGATTGTATGTATTCCCGAAAGGCTGATTGTAACTCTCATAGATCTCTTCTTCATACCCCCATACTTCTTGTTCCCATGATTGCTCCGAGTAATGTGGATGGTATGAGTTAGACAGCATATGACGAAGTTCGGAAAGTTTATCTTTTACCCAAGCTATATCGGCATCAAAAGAGTTGATGTAGTTCATGTTACCTCGCAAAGTAAAGAACACAAAATTCGATTAAGCTCAGAGAGTTAAAAATTTGACTCAAAACAAAGAAAGCAAAAATACAAAAAATAAACAAGAAGACTCCGGAAAGGACTATGTCTTAATACAAAAGTATCCTAACTCTGAAGCCGTAATCAGTTCCCCGGCAACGGCGCCAAAAACTTGATGTGGTTAATCTCAAGTAATAATTACCTAGACTAACGCTTCCGCAAGAATACGGATCGTATAGTACCAGGGTCGAACACAAGGAATTGATGCAACTCTAAAGCTAGTAACTAATGAATAGAACGTGTAAAATCAATAGGTGAATGGAGTGCGAATGAATATAAACTATCTAACTAACTAACGGATTAAACTCAATAGACTAGATACCACAGGTTTCGAGAGATGCACGATGATGCAACGAAGTTCTAACAAGATCATGGTTATAGATATCGTTACGTATTCGGGAAATTCAAGCTCTTTTCTAGGGAATGACTCTCCCGGTGCCTAAACCCACTATCTAGCATGCGTACTACCAATCTCCCAATTGTGTCATCTCACCTACTAAAGGCATTAAGATCGCTATCCTAATTCCTAAGTTCAATCAACCGACCGGCCAAGGTTCTAAATCAATTGAAACTTCATATCAGGGATACGTTCCAAAATCCAATTCATCTCCCAATGCAATTAGATTTTTATAAACATTCATTCAAGTGGCCAACAAGAACAAAAGCATTACGAACAACCAATCAATCCGAAATGAACAAATATTATAACCAAGCATTAATAACAAAACTTCATTACATATCGGCAAAGCTCTCTGACCCATGGCTATGGACCTACTCGGACATGAACTCGGACACAAAATATAACTATATTCAACATGGATAAAGAATGAGATCCCTCCCTATTCTATTACCGATGTCTTCAATAGCTCCTCTGCGCTCCGGCTTCGTCGCTCCGTCCTTCGCCCTTGTGTGTGCGTTATGCTCTCTTCTTCGTGTGCCCTTAACAAACTCAAAAAGGGCATCTCCCGGCTCTAAAAATCCAATGTATCGACCTAAATAAAGCATTTGGAGCTTGAAAACGGGATCGGGCTGCCTTCAGCAACCCACAACATCGTTTATCTCGAAAAGAGGAATAAATTTTGAAAAAAATCATGTAATTCGGAGTTTCGTACGCAAAGTTATGGTATTTCAAAGCTCGTCGTACAATTCATTGTTTTAGTCGTCTAATCACGTGAAAACAAAAACAAAAAACGGAAAAGGGTGCAACACGAGAGACAAACGCAAATAGAAAATAGGAAGCAAAAGGAATATCTGAGAGACAAACGCAACGCAAGCGGCGTACTGACAAGTAATGACATTCGTATCCAATTAAACTCGAAAAGGGCATCTTCCGGCTCTAAAAATGCATCGTATCAAGCTAAATAAAGCATTTTGAGCTCGAAAACGGGGTCGGACTGCCTTCAGTATCCCGTAGCATTTTTATCTTAAAAAGAGGAATAAAATGTCCAAAAATCATGTAATCCGGAGCTTCGTACGCAAAACTATGGTATTTCGAAGCCCACCGTTCAATTCATTTTTTTAGTCGTCTAATCATGTGAAAAAAAACATAAAGCGAAAAAGGGATGCAACAGGAGAGACAAACGCAAAAAGGAAATAGGAAGCAAAAGGAATATCCGAGAGGCAAACGCAACACAAGCGGCGTATGGACAAGAAATGACATTCTTACCCCAACAAACTCGAAAAGGGAATCTTCTGGCTCTAAAAATCCAACGTATCGACCTAAATAAAGCATTTTGAGCTCGAAAACGGGGTCGGACTGCCTTCAGCATCTTGCAGCATCGTTTATCTCGAAAAGAGGAATAAAATGTGAAAAAAATCATGTCATTCGGAGCTTCGTACGCAAAGTTATGGTATTTCAAAGCCCGTCGTACAATTCATTGTTTTAGTCGTCTAATCACGTGAAAACAAAAACAAAAAGCGGAAAAGGGGTGCAACACGAGAGACAAATGCAAATATGAAATAGGAAGCAAAAGGAATATCCGAGAGACAAACGCAACGCAAGCGGCTTATTGACAAGAAATGACATTGGTATCCCAACAAACTCGAAAAGGTCATCTTCTGGCTCTAAAAATCCATCGTATCGACATAAATAAAAAATTTTCAGCTCGAAAACGGGGTCAGGCTGCCTTCAGCAACCCGCAGCATCGTTTATCTCGAAAAGATGAATAAAATGTGAAAAACGTTATGTAATTCAGAGCTTAGTACAAAAAGTTATTGTATTTCAAAACCCGTCATACAATTCATTGTTTTAGTCGTCTAATCACGCGAAAACAAAAACAAAAAGCGAAAAAGGGGTGCAACACGAGAGACAAACGCAAATAGGAAATAGGAAGCAAAAGGAATATCCGAGAGACAAACGCAACGCAAGCGGCGTATTAAAAAGAAATGACATCTGTATCCCAACAAACTCGAAAAGGGAATCTTCCGGCTCTAAAAATCCATTGTATCGACCTAAATCAAGTATTTTGAGCTCGAAAATGGGGGTGGGCTGCCTTCAGCATCCCACAGCATCGTTAATCTCAAAAAGACGAATAAAATGTGAAAACAATCATGTAATTTGGAGCTTCGTACCTAAAGTTATGGTATTTCAAAGCCCGTCGTACAATTCATTGTTTTAGTCGCTAATCACGTGAAAACAAAAACAAAAAGCGGAAAAAGGGTGCAACACGAGAGACAAACTCAAATGGGAAATTGGAAGCAAAAGGAATATCCGAGACACAAATGCAACACAAGCGGCGTATTGACAAGAAATGACATTCGTATCCCAACAAACTCGAAAAAGGCATCTTTCGGCTCTAAAAATCCAACGTATCGACCTAAATAAAGCATTTTGAGCTTGAAAACAGGGTCGGGCTGCCTTCAGGAACCCGCAGCATGGTTTATCTCGAAAAGAGGATTAAAATGTGAAAAAAATCATGTAATTCGGAACTTCATACGCAAATTTATGGTATTTTAAAGCCCGTCGTACAATTCATTTTTTTAGTCGTCTAATCACGTGAAAACAAAAACAAAAAGCGAAAAAGGGGTGCAGCAGAGAGACAAACGGAAATAGGAAATAGGAAGCAAAGAAATATCCAAGAGACAAACGCAACGCAAGCGGCGTATTAACAAGAAATGACTTTCGTATTATAAGAAACTCGAAAATGGCATCTTATGGCTCTAAAAATCCTTCATATCGACATAAATAAAGCATTTTGAGCTCGAAAATGGGGTCGGGCTGCCATCAGCAACCTGCAGCATCGTTTATCTCGAAAAGAGGAATAAAATGTGAAAAAAGTCATGTAATTCGGAGCTTCGTATGCAAAGTTATGGTATTTCAAAGCCCGTCGTACAATTGATTGTTTTCGTCATCTAATAACGTGAAAACAAAAACAAAATGCGGAAAAGGGGTGCAACACGAGAGACAAATGCAAATAGGAAATAGGAAGCAAACGAAATATCCAAGAGAAAAACGCAACGCAAGCGGCGTATTGACAAGAAATGACATTCCTATCCTAACAAACTTGAAAAGGGCATCTTCCGGCTCTAAAAGTCAAACGCATCGACCTAAATAAAGCATTTTGAGCTCGAAAACGGGATCGGGCTGCCATCAGCAACCCGCAGCATCGTTTATCTCGAAAAGAGAAATAAAATGTGAAAAAAATCATGTAATTCGGAGCTTCTTACGCAAAGTCATGGTATTTCAAAGCCCGTCATACAATTCATTGTTTTAGTCGTCTAATCACGTGAAAACAAAAACAAACAGCGGAAAAGGGGTGCAACACGAGAGACAAACGCAAAAAGGAAATAGGAAGAAAACGGAATATCCGAGAGACAAACGCAACGCAAGCGGCGTATTGAAATGAAATGACATTCGTATCCTAACAAACTCGAAAGGGCATCTCCCTGCTCTAAAAGTCAAACGTATCGACATAAATAAAGCATTTTGAGCTCGGACACGGGGTCGGGCTGCCTTCAGCAACCCGCAGCATCGTTTATATCGAAAAGAGGAATAAAATGTGAAAAAAATCATGTAATTCGGAGCTTCATACGCAAATTTATGGTATGTTAAAGCCCGTCGTACAATTCATTGTTTTAGTAGTCTAATCACGTGAAAACAAAAACAAAAAGCGGAAAAGGGTTGTAATACGAGAGACAAACGCAAATTGGAAATATGAAGCAAAAGGAATATCCGAGAGACAAATGCAACGCAAGCGGCGTATTGACAAGAAATGACATTCGTATCATAACAAACTCGAAAAGGGCATCTCCCGGCTCTAAAAATCAAACGTATCGACCGAAATAAAGCATTTTGAGCTCGAAAAATGATGTCGAGCTGCCTTCAGCAACCCGCGGCATTGTTTATGTGGAAAAGAGGAATAAAATGTGAAAACAAAGCATTTTGAGCTTCGTACGCAAAATATTGCGTACCAAGCTGCAAATTACATGAGTTCAAAATACACAAAGTAATGGTATTTCAAAGTCCGTCGTACAATTCATTGTGTTAGTCTTCTAATCACGTGAAAAAAAAAACAAAAAGCGGAAAAGGGCATTAGTTTCGTTCGCATTCCCGAATTGACAAGAAATGACATTCGTATCCTAACAAACTCGAAAAGGGCATCTTCCGGCTCTAAAAATCCACCGTATCGACTAAATAAAGCATTTTGAGCTCGAAAATGGGGTCGGGATGCCTTCAGAAACCCGTCGCATGGTTTATCTCGAAAAAAGGAATAAAATGTTAAAAACATCATATAATTCGGAGCTTCGTACGTAAAGTTATGAAATTTGAAAGCCCGTCGTACAATTCATTGTTTTAGTCGTCTAACCATGTGAAAACAAAAACAAAAAGCGGAAAAGGGGTTCAACAAGAGAGACAAACGTAAATAGGAAATAGGAAACAAAAGGAATATCCCAGAGACAAACGCAACGCAAGCGGGGTATTAACAAGAAATGACATTCGTATCCTAACAAACTCGAAAAGGGCATCTTCCGGCTCTAAAAATCCATCGTATCGACCTAAATAAAGCATTTTGACCTCGAAAATGGTTTCGGGCTGCACTTAGCAACCGGCGGCATATATTATCTCGAAAACAGGAATAAAATGTGAAAAAATCATGTAATTCGGACCTTCGTACGCAAAGTTATGGTATTTCAAAGGCCGTCGTACAATTCATTGGTTGAGTCATCTAATCACGTGAAAACAAAAACAAAAAGCGAAAAAGGGGTGCAACACGAGAGACAAACGCAAATAGGAAATAGGAAGCAAAAGGAATATCCAAGAGACAAACGCAACTCAAGCGGCGTATTGACAAGAAATGACATTCGTATCCTAACAAACTCGAAAAGGGCATCTTCCGGCTCTAAAATCCATCGTATCGACCTAAATAAAACATTTTGAGCTCAAAAACGGGGTTGGGCTGCCTTCAGCAACCCGCGGCATGGTTTATCTCGAAAAGAGGAATAAAATGCGAAATAAATCATGTAATTCGGAGCTTCGTACGCAAATTTATGGTATTTCAAAGCCCGTCGTACAATTTCATTGTTTTAGTCGTCTAATCACGTGAAAACAGAAAAAAAGCGGAAAAGGGGTGCAACACGAGAGACAAACGCAAATAGGAAATAGGAAGCAAAAGGAATATCCAAGAGACAAACGCAACGCAAGCGGCGTATTGACAAGAAATGAAATTAATATCCTAATGATGTGGTTAATCTCAAGTAATAATTTACCTAGACTAACGCTTCCGCAAGAATACGGATCGTATAGTACCAGGGTCGAACACAAGGAATTGATGCGACTAATCTAAACTAATGCATAAGACGTGCGAAATTGATGAATGACGGGAATGCGAACGAAACTAATGTAAACTAATTAACGTGATAAACTCAATGACTAAATACCACAGGTGTCGAGAGATGCACGATGATGCAACGAAGTTCTAACAAGATCACGGTCTGAGATATTATCACGAGTTCAGGGAATTCAAGCTCTAATATAGGAACTGACTGGCGTAGACTTGTCCACTATCTAGCATGCGTATACCAATCTCACAATTGTGTATCTCACCTACTAGACGCATTAAGACCGCTATCCTAATCCCTAAATTCAATCGATCAACCTGGCGTAGATTCTAAACCGATTAAATCCTAAATCATGGCTAAGTTCCAAAGTCTAATCCCCTGGCGTATATTCATTAAACTTCTATGATCATTCATTCAAGTGGCGTACAAGAACAAAAGCATTAAAAACAACGAATCAATTTGAAAACGATCAAATACCAAAATCATTCATTCAAGGGGTGTTCAAGAACAAAAGCATTAAAAATCACCAAGCATTAAGAACAAGACTTCGTTACATATCGGCCAAGCTCTCTAACCTATGGCTATGGACCTACTCGGACATGACCTCAGCAAAAGAAACACAAAATATAACTATATTAGACATAGATAAAGAATGAGATCCCTTCCTATTCTATTACCGATGTCTTCAATAGCTCTTCCACGCTCCGGCTTCCTCGTTGTCCTTCGCCCTTGTGTGTGCGTGCTGCTCTCTTTCTCCCTCTCTACGTGTGCTCTCTTTTTTCTCTTCGTTTCCCTCTTAATTTGTCCCTCAAGCTCTTGTTATTCGTTACTTCCAGCAGCCACCTCCCTTTGTTGCCTTTTCTTAACTTTTCCAAATGTTGATTAAGTTGGCCACGCTTCCATTACTTTCTCCAGCGAAATATCACTTATTCCTCTTCTCTAAATGTGTTTTCCTTATTGTATAGGTCCCCCACAAACTCCCACTTGTTATAAGTCAAATTAACTTATTTGGAGTTGCAGGTGATGGACGCAACTCGTGCGGGCAAGGTAAGTGACATGCTCGGGTACGGCGTAGACGATCGCGCAAGAACGCGATGACAAAGGGCAGCCCGCTCGGGCTGAGGTGCTGCCCGCTCGGGCTGGCTTGCTGCCGGCTCAGGATGAGGCCCCGAGCATGGTTTTTCATGCCCGACTCGTGCACAATTTTCTGGAAAAAATCGCCGTAACAAATGCCCGCTTGGGCTAGGGAATTACCCGCGCGAGTAGTAGCTATTCCTTGCCGATTCTCGTCCCGTTTTTCCTGTGATGATCCTCGATGTTTGTACTTTGACTTGGCACGTCCTTTAGCTCTAAAATGACTGAAAACAAGATGATCATGATGCTTAATGCTTGGAAAAATCAAATGAATGATGAAACTAACTATGAAAATAGATGAAAATAATAGAACAAATTAGACGTTTGTCAAACTCCCCCAGACTTGAACCTTTGCTCGTCCTCGAGCAAGACTAAAAAGAAGCAGGAGAGGAGTTAGACAACAACCGGAAACTAGGACAATCAACTCGAAAAGTCAGCCACCCTACACAACAATGCGTCACACGAACATAGATCTAAGCGCACCGAATTTAGACCCTTATCTACCGAAAGCCACTAACCGTGCAATCCTGCACATGTCTTGAGTTCATTTCACTAACCCCTAGAAAACATACAAGCAATCTTTATACCTATTCTAATGCGCAAACAGTTCGATACCATTCTTAAGATAACTATTTTTCTTCTTTTTTCGGTTCTCTTTTTCTTCTTCTTATTTTCAGTTTCCACACATTTTTTTTAGAAAATTTGCACTCGGTTTCTAGGACGTCGGAGTTGAAGAGGACAGCCTTCTACTTAGACCCAGGTTGCCAATTGGCACACTCATAAGGTCCTGTAACCTTAGCGGAGTGAAGAGGTTGCGTTTTTACTGATTTTTTCTTTTTTTTTCCTTTTTTTTTCTTTTTTATTAACTAGTGTGAATACGTATCGACTCTAACCCTTAGGACGTAAATGTCCCAATCACTGCAATCAGGAACCGGATACACGGTTTATTGGTAAGCCAAACGCCATGTCTCTTGATCATCTTGTTTTCATACGTATTTCTTGCACGATTTAAGAGACGTTTTCTATATATATGTGTTGCTTTACGTATGATTCCGTATCCGTTTTACTTGTTTTCGTGTTTTTCATGTTCTTACAGGTTTTTACGCGTATTTGCATCATTTCGGAGCTAAAGGGACATGCACGGAGCTAAGGAGCAACTTCAGGGATCATCACGGGACAAACGGGACGAGATTTAGCATGGAGAGCCTCCACCCGGTCGGGCACAACTCATGCACGATCGGGCAAAAGCTACGGCAAATTTTATGC
>JAXIOL010000018.1:591650-605395 GCA_036759665.1 Gynandropsis gynandra | reverse complement strand
TTCTCTGAACGTCATGATTGTGATTAGGATTTAGAATGTTGAGTTTTTAGTTTTGTTTTTTTAGGATTAGACGGACGGATATCTAGTACGAAAAAATTCGAACTTTAGTCACTTTATGCAACTTTGTCGAATCGGGAACAAAAGTCTAGGTTTGCTGAAACATACCTTTAGATATCGATTTGTTAGTGATCTTACATGAATCCATGGTCTATAGTTGTATTCCTTCCCTTAGGCTTTAATCCCAAGCACTCATATCTCCGAGCATACATTTCATTCTTTATTTTGTTTCGATCATTATATTTCCACGCACTTACACTCCGTTGTCAATAGACTGAGTTCTTAACTTTTTCAGCCCTACATTGACATGAGTGCATCAATATTGATGGTTCGGGTCTAAGTGGTGGGTCGAGGCCATTTTTTTACGTCCTAAGGGTTAGAGTCGATGCGTATTCACACAAGTTAATCAAAAAGAAAAAAGAAAAGAAAAAATACAGCAAAAACGCAACCTCTTCACTCCGCTAAGGTTACGAGACCTTATGAGTGTGCCAATTGGCAACCTGGGTCTAAGTAGAAGGCTGTCCTCTTCAACTCTGACGTCCTAGAAACCGAGTGCAAATTTTAAAAAAATTGTGTGTAAACCGAGAAAAAAGAAGAAGAAAAAGAGTACCAAAAAAGAAGAAAAATAATTGTCTTAAGAATGGTATCGAACTGTTTGCGCATTAGAATAGGTATGGAGATTGCGTGGATGTTGTCTAGGGGTTAGTGAAATGAACTCAGGACATGTGTAGGATTGCACGGTTAGTGGCTTTTGGTAGATAGGGGTATAAATTCGGTACGCTTAGATCTATGTTCGTGTGACGCGTTGTTGTGTAGGGGGGCTGACTTTTCGAGTTGATTGTGCTAGTTTCCGGTTGTTGTCTAACTCCTCTCCTGCTTCTTTCTAGTCTTGCTCGAGGACGAGCAAAGGTTCAAGTTTGGGGGAGTTTGATAACGTCTATTTTGTTATAGTATTTTAGTCTGGTTTTATATTTAGTTTCATCATTCATTTGAACTTTACCAAGCATTAAAGCATCATTTAGTCCTCTTTTAGCGTTCTCTCGTGTTATTTAAGGAAATGAAATATCGAGATACAAACACGAGTAAATGAAGCAAAACTAAACAAAACCACTCTCCTATCAGCTATGCACGGTCAGCATCCAAAGAATCATAAACAAGAGAAAAAAATGGACACAATGGCCGCTTATAAAAATGGAAACTTTCGGTGGTTTGAACAAAAATGGAAAATTTCGGTTCCTAGAACAAAAGTAAGAAGAGCATGGTTGTAAAATGAAAAGGAAACATGTTTTATATAAAATAGAAGCAAGTTGCTGGAACAAAATGTAAACTTCCAACCGCCTACAAAAAAATGGAAAGATTGCCGCCTACACGAGAATTGGAAACTGCAACTGTCAAAGATAAAATATGGAAATGGCTGCTAGAAAAATTAATGGGAATGCAAGAACAAGAAAGAATGCAGCAAAGAAAAGAGGAAAACAAGGAAAAAGGAAAAGGAAATCGTTGCTGCACAAGAGGAAAAGGAAATACAAGCTGCTGAAGAAAATAGAAACCGAGAAAATGGAAACTAGCGAAAAAGGAAATTTAGCAAAACAAGAAAATGAACGTGTTGGATACTTAAACCAAATAGAAATATGGTTAGAGAAGAGGAAGAGGAGCTACATGACTGGAAAATAAAGGGGAAACATTCAAAATTACATAAGAATAGAAAAACAAGAAATGGAAAAACTCGGAAAAGGAAAACTGCAGTGGCTGTAAGAAAAAGGAATTCCAGCAACTAGAGAGGAAGAAAAGAGGACAGCCAAAGAGGAAAGATTGGAGAAAAGGCAAGAGGAGAAAGAGGGCTAAAAGGGGAGAGCTTCAGCAGCAAGAGACGTATAGAAATTGGAGAAGAGAGAGCACACGAGAGGGAGAAGGACGGAGCGACGAAGCCGGAGCGCGGAGGAGCTGTTGAAGACGTCGGTAATTGAATAGGGAGGAATCTCGTTCGTTATCAATGTTAAATATAGTTATCTTTTGTGTTTCGTTTTCTAAGTTCATGTCCGAGTAGGTCCATAGCCATAGGTTAGAGAGCTTCGCCGATATGTAGCGAAATCCTGTTCTTAATGCTTGGTGGTTCTTAATGCTTTTTTTCTCGAACGCCACTTGAATGAATGATTTTGGTATTTGATCGTTTTCAGATTGATTTGTTGTCCTTAATGCTTTCATTCTTGCACGCCATTGGAATGAATTATCGTAGAGGTTTAATGAATCTACGCCAGGGGATTAGACTTCAGAGCTTAGCCATGATTTAGGATTAAATCGGTTTAGAATCTACACCAGGTCGATCGATTGAATCTAGGAATTAGGATAGCGGTCATAATGCGTCTAGTAGGTGAGATACACAATTGGGGAATTGGTATACGCATACTAGATAGTGGACAAGTCTACGCCAGTCAAGTCCTATATTAGAGCTTGAATTTCGTTGCATCATCGTGCATCTCTCGACACCTGTGGTGTTTAGTTCATTGAGTTTAATACGTTAGTTAGTTAGATAGTTTATCTTCATTCGTATTCCATTCACTTATTGATTTTACACGTTCTATTCATTAGTTACTAGCTTTAG
This sequence comes from Gynandropsis gynandra, assembly GCA_036759665.1. Lineage (NCBI taxonomy): Eukaryota > Viridiplantae > Streptophyta > Magnoliopsida > Brassicales > Cleomaceae > Gynandropsis > Gynandropsis gynandra. Next base: position 602,736 of record JAXIOL010000018.1, on the reverse strand, counting down.
AGTTGTATCGATTCCTCGTGTTCGACCCTGGTACTATACGATCCGTATTCTTGCGGAAGCGTTAGTGTAGGTAATTATTATTTGAGATTAACCACATCACATCTCCGGGCTCTAAAAATCAAACGTATCGAAACTAAATAAAGGATTTTGAGCTCGAAAACAAGGTCCGCCTGCCTTCAGCAACCCGCGAAATCGTTTATCTCGAAATGAGAAATAAAATGTGAAAACAATCATGTAATTCGGAGTTTCGTACGCAAAATAATGGTATTTCAAAGCTCATCGTACAATTCATTGTTGTAGTCGTCTAATCCCGCGAAAACAAAAACAAAAAGCGGAAAAGGGGTGCGTTACGAGATACAAACGCAAATCGGAAATAGTAAGCAAAGAGAATATCTCAGAGACAAACACAACGCAAGCGGCGTATTGACAAGAAATGACATTCGTATCCTAAGAAACTCGAAAAGGGTATCTCCGGGCTCTTAAAATCCAACGTATTGACCTAAATAATGGATTTAAGCTCGAAAACGGGGTCTGACTTACTTCAGCAACATGCGGCATCGTTTATTTTGAACAATGGAATAAAAGGTGGAAAACGTCATGTAATTCGGAGCTTTGTACGCAAAGTTATGGTATTTCAAATCTCGTCGTACAATTCATTGTTGTAGTCGTCTAATCACGTGAAAACAAAAACAAAAAGGGGAAAAGGGGTGCAACACGTGAGACAAACGAAAATAGGAAATAGGAAGCAAAAGGAATATCCGAGAGACAAACGAAACACAGGCGGCATATTGACAAGAAATGACATTCGTATCCTAAGAAACTCGAAAAGGGCATTTTCCGGCTCTAAATATCCAACATCTCAACCTAAATAAAAGATTTTGAGCTAAAAAACAGTGTCCGACTGCGTTCAGCAACCCGCGACATCTTTTATCTCGAAATGAGGAATAAAATGTGAAAACAATCATGTAATTCGGAGCTTCGTACGCAAAGTTATGGTATTTCAAAACCCATAGTGCAATTCATTGTTATAGTCGTCTAATCATGTGAAAACAAAAACAAAAAGCGGAAAAAAGGGGTGCTATATGAGTGACAAATGCAAATATAAAATAGGAAGCAAAAAGAATATACTAAAGACAAACGAAACGCAAGCGGCATATTAACAAGAAATTACATTCGTATCCTAAGAAACTGGAAAATGGCATCTCCCGGCTCTAAACATCCAACGTATCAACTTAAATAAATGATTTTGAGCTCAAAAACAGGGTCGGGCTGCCTTCAGTATCTCGCAGCATCATTTATCTGGAAAAGAGGAATAAAATGTGATAAAAATCATGTAATTCGGAGCTTCGTACACAAAGATATGGTATTTCAAATCCCGTCGTACAATTCATTGGTGTAGTCGTCTAATCACGTGAAAACAAAGACAAAAAGCGGAAAAGGGGTGCAACACAAGAGACAAAAGAAAATAGGAAATAGGAAGCAAAAGGAATATTCGAGAGACAAACGAAACGCAAGCGATGTATTGACAAGAAATGACTTTCGTATCCTAAGAAACTCGAATAGGGCATCTCCCGGCTCTAAAAATCCAACGTATCGACCTAAATAAAGGATTTTGAACACAAAAACGGGGTTCGGCTGCCTTTAACAACCCAAGGTATCTTTTGTTTCGAAATGAGGAATAAAATGTGAAAACAATCTTGTAATTCAGAGCTTCGTACGCAAAGTTATGGTATTTCAAAGCACGTCGTACAATTCATTGTTGTAGTCGTCTAATCACGTGAAACAAAAACAATAAGCGGAAAAGGAGTGTAACACGAGAGACAAACGCAAATAGGAAATAGGAAGCAAAAGGAATAGCCGAGAGACAAACCCAACGCAAGCGGCGTATTGACAAGAAATGACATTCGTATCCTTAGAAACTCGAAAAGGGCATCTCCCAGCTCTAAAAATCCAATGTATCGACCTAAATAAAGGATGTTAAGCTTGAAAACGGGATTTGACTGCCTTTAGCAACCCGCGGAATTGTTTATCTCGAAAAGCGGAATAAAATGTGATAAAAATCATGTAATTCGGAGCTTTGTACGCAAAGTTATGGTATTTCAAAGCCCGTTGTACAATTCATTGTTGTAGTCGTCCAATAATGTGGAAACAAAAACAAAAAGTGGAAAAGGGTGCAACCCGAGAGACAAATGCAAAGAAATTCGAAAAGGGCATCTCTCGGCTCTAAAAATTCAATGTATCAACCTAAATAAATAATTTTGAGCTCGAAAACCGGGTCGGGCTGCCTTTAGCATCCCGCGACATTGTTTATCTCGAAAAGAGGAATAAAACATGATAAAATCATGTAATTCGGAGCTTTGTCCACAAAGTTATGGTATTTCAAAGCCCGTCATAAAATTTATTGTTGTAGTCATCTAATCACATGAAACAGAAACAAAAAATGCGGAAAAGGGTTGCAACACGAGAGACAAACACAAATAGCGGCGTATTGACAAGAAAAGACATTCGTATCCTAAGAAACTCGAAAAGGGCATCTCCTGGCTCCGGAAATCCAATGTATTGACCTAAATAAAGGATTTTGAGCTCGAAAAGGGGGTCCGGCTGCCTTTAGCAGCCCGCTGCATCTTTGCCCTCGATGTGAGGAATAAAATGTGAAAATAATCATGTAATTCGGAGCTTCGTACGCAAAGTTATGGTATTTTAAAGCCCGTCCTACAATTTATTGTTGTAGTTGTCTAATCACGTGAAATCAAAAACAAAAAGCGGAAACGGGGTGCAACACGAGAGACAAACACAAATAGAAACTGAAAATGGCATCTCCCGGCTCTAAAAACCCATTGTATCAACCTAAATAAAGGATTTTGAGCTCGAAAACAAGGTTAGGTTGCCTTCAGCATCACACGGTATCGTTTATCTCGAAAAAAAGGAATAAAATGTCAAAAAATCATGTACTTCGGAGCTTCCTACGCAAAGTTATGGTATTTCAAAGCCCGTCGTACAATTTATTGTTTTAGTCGCCTAATCACGTGAAAACAAAAACAAAAAATGGAAAAAGGGTGCAATACGAGAGACAAACGCAAATAGGAAATATGAAGCAAAAGGAATATCCGAGAGACAAACGCAACGCAAGCGGCGTATTGACAAGAAATGACATTCATGTCCTAAGAAACTCGAAAAGGGCATCTCCAAGCTCTAAAGGTTAATGTATCAACCTAAATAAAGTATTTGGAGCTCGAAAACGGGTCCGGCTGCCTTCAGCAACCCACGGTATTGTTTATTTTGAAAAGTGGAATAAAATGTGAAAAAAATCATGTAAGTCAGAGCTACGTACCTAAAGTTTTGGTATTTCAAAGCACGTCATATAATTCATTGTTGTAGTCGTCTAATCACGTGAAAATAAAAACAAAAAAAGGAAAAGGGGTGAAACACGAGAGACAAACACAAATAGAAAAATAGGAAGCAAAAGGAATATCCCAGAGACAAATGCAACGCAAGCGGCGTATTGACAAGAAATGACATTCGTATCCTAGGAAACTCGAAAAGGGCATCTCCTGGCTTTAAAAATCCAACGTATCAACCTAAATAATGGATTTTGAGCTTGAAAAACGGGTCCCCTTCCTTCAACAACCCGCGACATCTTTTATCTCGAAATGAGGAATAAAATGTGAAAACAATCATGTAATTCGGAGCTTCGTACGCAAAGTAATGGTATTTCAAAGCTCATTGTATAATTCATTGTTGTAGTCGTCTAATCACGTGAATAAAAAACAAAAAGCGAAAAACGGGTGCAACACGAGAGACAAATGTAAATAGGAAATAGTAAGCAAAGAGAATATCCGAGACGAAAAACGCAACACAAGCGGCGTATTGACAACAATTGGCAATCGTATCCTAAGAAACTCGAAAAGGGTATCTCCCGGCTCTAAAAATCCAATGTATCGACCTAAATAAAGGATTTGAGCTCAAAAACAGGGTCCGACCTGCAGCATCATTTATCTCGAAAAGTGGAATAAAATGTTGAAAAAATCATGTAATTCGGAACTTTGTACGCAAAGTTATGGTATTTCAAATCCCGCCGTACAATTCATTGTTGTAGTCGTCTAATCACGTGAAAACAAAAACAAAAAGGGGAAAAGGGGTGCAACACGAGAGACAAACGCAAATAGGAAATAGGAAGCAAAAGGAATATCCGAGAGACAAACGAAACGCAAGCGGCATATTGAAAAGAAATCAAATTCGTATCCTAAGAAACTCAAAAAGGGCATCTCCCGACTCTAAAAATCCAACGTGTCAACCTAAATAAAGGATTTTGAGCTCAAAAATGGGGTCCGGCTGCCTTCAGCAACCCGCAGCATCTTTTATATCGAAATGAGAAATAAAATGAGAAAACAATTATGTAATTCGGAGCTTCGTACGCAAAGTTACGGTACTTCAAAACCCATCGTACAATTCATTGTTGTAGTCGTCTAATCACGTGAAAACAAAAACAAAAAGCGGAAAAAGAGGTGCAACATGAGAGACAAATGCAAATAGTTAATAGGAACAAAAGGAATATCTGAGAGACAAACGCAAAGCAAGCGGCGTATTAATAAGAACTGACATTTGTATCCTACGAAACTCTGAAAGGGCATCTCTAGGCTCCAAAAATCCAACGTATCGTCCTAAATAAAGGATTTTGAGCTCGAAAACAAGGTCTGGCGGCATTCAGCATCCCGCCGGATCGTTTATCTCTAAAAGAGGAATAAAATGTGATAGAAATCATAAAATTCGGAGCTTCGTACACAAAGATATGGTATTTCAAATCCCGTCGTACAATTCATTTCCATAAAGTCTGATTTGATATTGTTGAAAGGCTATGAGATCATACTTCTTAGGGGTTATTTGTATGAGAAGAAGCCCAGTCCATTCAAAGGTATAATAGGTGTAGTCGTCTAATCACATGAAAACAAAAACAAAAAGCGGAAATGGGGTGCAACATGAGAGACAAAAGCAAATAGGAAATAGGAAGCAAAAGGAATATCCGAGAGACAAACGAAACACAAGGGACGTATTGACAAGAAATGACATTCGTATCCTAAGAAACTCGAAAAGGACATCTCCCGGCTCTAAAAATCCAACGTATCGACCTAAATAAAGGATTTTGCGCTCGAAAACGGGGTCCGACTGCCTTTAGCAACCCAAGGCATCTTTTGTCTCGAAATGAGGAATACAATGTTAAAACAATCTTGTAATTGGGAGCTTCGTACGCAATGTTATGGTATTTCGAAGCCCGTCGTACAATTCATTGTTGTAGTCGTCTAATCACGTGAAAACAAAAACAATAAACGGAAAAGGGATGCAACACGAGAGACAAACGTAAATAGGAAATAGTAAGCAAAAGAAATAGCCGAGAGACAAACCTAACGCAAGTGGCGTATTGACAAGAAATGACATTCGTATCCTTAGAAATTCGAAAAGGGCATCTCTTGACTCTAAAAATCCAACGTATCGACCTATATAAAGGATTTGAGCTCGAAAACCGGGTTGGACTGTCTTCAGCATACCCCGGCATCATTTATCTAAAAAAGCGGAATAAAATGTGATAAAAATCATGTAATTCTAAGCTTCGTACACAAAGTTGTGGTATTTGAAATCCCATCATACAATTCATTGTTGTAGTCGTCTAATCACGTGAAAACAAAAACGAAAAGCGGAAAAGGGGTGCAAGACGAGAGATAAACGCAAAGAAGAAATAGGAAACAAAAGGAATATCCGAGAGGCAAACACAAAGCAACCGGCATTTGACAAGGAATGAGATTCATATCCTAAGAAACTCGAAATGGGCATTTCCCGACTCTAAAAATCCAACGTATCCACCTAAATGAAAGATTTTTAAGCTTGAAAACGGGGTCCGACTTACTTCAGCAACCCGCGACATCTTTTATCTCGAAATGAGGAATAAAATGTGAAAACAATCATGTAATTTGGAGCCCGTGAAAACAAAAACAAAAAGCCCGTCGTACAATTCATTGTTGTAGATGTCTAATCACGTGAAAACAAAAACAAAAAGCGGAAAAGGGGTGCAACACGAGAGAAACACAAATAGAAACTCGAAAAGGGCATCTCCCGGCTCTAAAAATCCATTGTATCGACCTAAATAAATGATTTTGGGCTCGAAAACAAGGTTAGGCTGCCTTCAGCATCCCTTGGCATCGTTTATGTCGAAAAAGAGGAATAAAATGTTAAAAAATCATGTAATTCGGAGCATCCTATGCAAAGTTATGGTATTTCAAAGCCCGTCGAACAATTCATTGTTGTAGTCATCAAATCACATGAAAACAAAAACAAAAAGTGGAAAAGGGGTGCTACATGAGAGACAAACGCAAATAGGAAATAGGAAGCAAAAGGAAGTGTTCTAAAAATCCCTCTAGGCGTCCGCCTAGGCCCCGCCTAGGCGTTGGGCGCTCCCTAGCCGCCCGCTTAATCTCTAGGCGATCTTTTTTTAAAAAAAAAAAGTAACATCAAAACGACCTCGTTTTGGTACTTAAAGAAAAAAAAACTAACAATGATATCTATCCATGCGTTTATCTTTTATCGACTTTGACATCATCATTTCATTTCTCTTCTTCTATATATTCCATCGTTTATTTCATTTGTTATCTTGTCCTCGCATTTGTATCTAATCCGCGTCTTTGCATTCATCCTTGTTTTCTTATAATCTATTGTCTCTCTTATGTTGTCAGCATCTTCATCTTTTGTCATCGTCTTCATTTCTCATCTTCATCTTTGTTTCATCTCCACCCTTTGCTTCATCTCTCGCATTCGTCAACGCATCTCGCCTTTGCCCTTGTCTTGGTCTAATATCGTCCTTACCCGACGTCTATTTTTTATATTTTGTTTGTTTTATGTTATTTTTCGTCGTATGTTTGATATTGTGAATTTAATACTTATGAATATTTTTTTTATAAATACTAAACTTTATTTATTTATAGTTTTTATAATAAAATTAAGTATTTTATAATTATATTAAAAAAATATAAATATCCGCTTAGCCCGCCTAGACACCGCCTAGGCTCCGCCTAGGCGCTTTGGGCGCTAGGCGTTGGGTGTCCGCCCGCCTAGCGCCTAGTGCGAGAGACAAACGCAAAGCAAGCGGCGTATCGACAAGAAATGACATTCTTATCCTAAAACTCAAATCGAACTAAATAATGTATTTTGAGCTTGAAAACGGGGTCAGGCTGCCTTCAGCAACCTGCAGCATCGTTTATCTCGAAAAAGGAATAAAATGTGAAAAAGATCATGGAATTCGGAGTTTCGTACGCAAAGTTATGGTATTTCAAAGTCAGTCGAACAATTCATTGTTATAGTCGTCTTATCACGTGAAAACAAAAAAAGTGGAAAATGGGTGCAACACGAGAGAAAAATGCAAATAGGAAATATGAAGCAAAAGGAATATCCGAGAGAAAAACGCAATGCAAGCAGCATATTGACAAGAAATAACATTTGTATCCTAAGAAACTCAAAAAGGGCAGCGCCCGGCTTTAAAAATCCAACATATCGACCTAAATAAAGGATTTTGAGCTCGAAAATGGGGTCGGGGTACTTGCAGCAAGCCGTGGCAACGTTTATCCTAGGCAAAGTTATGGTATTTCAAAGCCCGTTGACAATTAACTGTTGTAGTCGTCAAATCACGTGAAAACAAAGACAAAAAGTGGAAAAGGGGTGCTACACGAGAGACAAACGCAAATAGGAAATAGGAAGCAAAAGGAATATCCGAGAGACAAACGCAATGCAAGCGGCGTATTGACAAGAAATGGCATTCTTATCGTAAGAAACTATAAAGGGCATCTCCCGGCTCTAAAGTCCAATGTATCAACCTAAACAAAGTATTTTGAGCTCGAAAACGGGGCCTGGTTACCTTCAGCAACCCGCGGTATCTTTTATTTCGAAAAATGGAATAAAATATGAAAAAATCATGTAATTCAGAGTTACGTACCTAAAGTTATGGTATTTCAAATTCCGTCCTACAATTCATTGTTGTAGTCGTCTAATCACGTGAAAATAAAAACAAAAAAAGGAAAAGGGGTGCAACACGAGAGACAAACACAAATAGAAAAATAGGAAGCAAAAAGAATATAAGAGACAAACGCAACGAAAGCGGCGTATTGACAAGAAATGACATTCGTATCCTAAGAAACTCGAAAAGGGAATCTCCCGGCCCTAAAAATTCAACGTATCGATCAAAATAAATAATGTTGAGCTTGAAAACTGGGTCGGGCTGCCTTTAGCATCCCGCGGAATCGTTTATCTCGAAAAAAAGAATAAAATTTTATAAAAATCATATAATTCGGAGCTTCGTACACAAAGTTATGGTATTTAAAAGCTCGTCGTACAATTCATTGTTGTAGTCGTCTAATCACTTGAAAAGAAAAACAAAAAGCGGAAAAGGGGTGTACCACGAGAGTCAAACGCAAATAGGAAATAGGAAGCAAAAGGAATATCCGAGAGACAAATGCAACACAAGCGGCATATTGACAAGAAATGACACTCATATACTAAGAAACTTGAAAAAGGCATCTCCCGGCTCAAAAAATCCAACGTATCGACCTAAATAAAGGATTTTAAGCTCGAAACATTGTTCGGCTGCCTTCAGCAAACCGTGGCATCGTTTATCTCAAAAAGAGGAATAAATGGGAAACAAATCATGTAATTCGGAGCTTCGTACGCAAACTTTTGGTATTTCAAAGCCCGTCGTACAATTCATTGTTGTAGTCGTCCAATCACGTGAAAACAAAAACAAAAAGTGGAAAGGGTGCAACACAAGAGAAAAACACAAATAGGAAAGAGGAAACCAAAGGATTATCCGAGAGACAAACGTAACTGGTGCGTGAATCAAAAGTTTTTATTATTTCCAAGACCACTAAACCGCGAGTATACGGTTCGTGTAGTACAAGGGTCGAACTCTCGGGACTAAGTGCAGTTTTAGAACTAAGATTGTCACGAGAAGAAGATCGATCAATTGTTGAGTAGTGAACTCGACTAGGCAATGAGAAGTATCATGGGTGTCGGGAATACCGGAACATGCAATGGATGTCTGTAAGGATCATGAAATTCGGTATGTATCAATCGATGGGGAACTAATATCTAATCCTCTACCTAGGAAATCGACGTCACTCACCTCTCGATGTAGTGCGGAACGTCTAGATGCATGAAGAACAGTAGGGAACTCTACCTCTAATGCTAGAAGTGACTTGGCGTAAGCCTAAATCTCCTACCTAGAAAATCAACGTCACCCATATCTCTATGCGGTGCAGAACTTCTAGATGCATGATTACTACACACGTGCCGTGCACTTGCGGGTAGATTAGATTATATTTAACTCTGATACGCATCAAAACTCAAGAATTAATAACTTAAAACATCCATTACAATGGAATCCCTAACCCATGACACCAGATCTACTCAGAAATCATAGATAAACAAACAAAAACGAAGTAGATGTTCGACTCCCCTATCATCCCGAGCGTTGTGGTTCGGATGAATCCTTCGGATGTCCAAAGTCTTCAATCCATGTTCTCTCCTCTTTCTTGTGTGTCTCTAGGTGTCCTCCTTTGTCTATGGTTCGTCCCCTAGCCCTAGATTGCTTCAAAGTACTTTAATTGCCCGTTCAAAACTTCAAAAGAGGTTGTTCCGGATTAGGCGGCCAGCTCGGGCACAACATGTACCCGCTCGTGCAGCCCCATTGCCCGCTCGTGCACTCTTCAAGCCTGGTCGGGCTCCCATGCCCTCCCGGATTCAATACCAGCCCGAGTCGGGCTAAGCTACGGCACTTTTCTGGTCCAAATTGGTGCCTGATGGGGCACACATACACAGCCCGAGCGGGCACACTTGCAAATGCTCTTTTTGCTCCTTATGCTCGAGGTTTGAGTGTTCCGTTTGCTTCTATGGCCATGCAAATGAGGTATCTTGTCATTTTGACACGTTTTCGGGTTGGATTTGCCGTAATCATTCGTGTTTTCCTTCATGTCTTCATTTCCTACACAAAAACACGAAATGTAGATAAAAGCCTCGAATATGCTCAATAACTCGGTAAGTCCATGAAATCTAATCTAATCTAAACCTAAGAATGATGTAAATACTACTACGGAAAACGTGTTATCAAACTCCCCCAGACTTAACCTTTGCTCGTCCTTGAGCATATCTAGAGTCGAGTACAAGAAGAGTAAAACAACAATGGATACTAGTACAAAAACTTCGAAGAGATAGCCATCATGCAAAATAACGCGTCATATAAACGCAAGTCTAAGCGCACCTAGTTTAGACTTCTATCAACCGAAAATCACGAGCCATGCAATCCTACCAATGACCTAAGTCTAATCCATACTCCTAGACAACGTCCAAGTGATCTCCATACCAATTTCCTAAGCTCGAGATATCATTAAACTCATATTCTCTTTCTTATTTTTCTTTTTTTTTTGTTTTTTTCTATAGATCTACGCTTTGTTCCTAGGACGTTGAAGTCGAAGAGGGATTGCTTTCTACTTAGACCCAGGCTGCCTATGTCACACTCATAAGGTCTCGTAACCTTAGCGGAGTGAAGAGCGGCGTCATTGAAGAACTTCTTTTTTTTCTTTTCTTTTTTTTACCATCGCTCTAACCCTTAGGACATAAAATAGCGCCTCAACCCACCACTAAGACTCAAACCATCGATCTCGATGTACTCATGTCAATGAAAACCCGAAATAGTTAGAAACTTATCCAAGAAAAAAAATTTAACAGCAGAGTATAAGCGTGTGGAATCTAATGATCAATGAACGATAAAATATATCAAACAAAGCAAAGATCAATCGGTATACACGGAGATATGGATACTTTGTACTGAAACCTAGGAGGTGAATGCAACTATAGATCATGGTTTCAAGCACAACTACTCAACTAATCAGTATCCAAAAGACTTCTAAGCAAACCTAGAATATTGTTCACGATTCGACAAAGTCGCACATAATGACTAAAGCTCGAAAATTCATGCTAGGTATCCATCCGTTAATTCCTAAAAACAAAAAAAATCAACATCTAATCCTAATCAACATCTAATCCTAATCACATG
>JAXIOL010000018.1:566184-587676 GCA_036759665.1 Gynandropsis gynandra | reverse complement strand
TTCATTCACGAAACTCAAATCTAACTCTCTCAAGTCTAGATGAATCTCTAATCTCAATCAAACGTGCTTAACATCAGTAGAATAGATCTAGTCTTATCCAAACTTGAAATCAACAACGTATGAAGGCATTAAGCACAAATCTATAACCTATCGAACCATTCAATTGAACAAAACCGAAACTCAAGCATTAATAACTTAAAACATCCATTACAATGGCATCCCTAACCCATGACACCAGATCTACTCAGAAATCATAGAGAAACAAACAAAAACGAAGTAGATGTTCGACTCCACTATCATCCCGAGCGTTGTGGTTCGGATGAATCCTTCGGATGTCCAAAGTCTTCAATCCGTGTTCTCTCCTCTTTCTTGTGTGTCTCTAGGTGTCCTCCTTTGTCTTTGGTTCGTCCCCTAGCCCTAGATGGCTTCAAATTACTTTAATTGCCTGTTCAAAACTTCAAAAGAGGTTGTTCCGGATTAGGCGGCCAGCTCGGGCACAACATGTACCCGCTCGTGCAAGCCCATTGCCCGCTCGTGCACTCTTCAAGCCTGGTCGGGCTATCATGCCCGCGCGGGTTCAATACCAGCCCGAGTCGGGCTAAGCTACGACACTTTTCTGTTCCAAATTGGTGCCCGATCGGGCACACAAACACAGCCCGAGTGGGCACACTTGCAAATGCTCTTTTTGCTCCTTATGCTCGAGGTTTGATTGTTCTGTTTGCTTCCTTGGCCGTGTAAATGAGGTATCTTGTCATTTTGACACGTTTTCGGGTTGGATTTGCCGTAATCATTCGTGTTTTCATTCATGTCTTCATTTCCTACACAAAAACACGAAATGTAGATAAAAGCCTCGAATATGCTCAATAACTCGGTAAAGTCCATGAAATCTAATCTAATCTAAACCTAAGAATGATGTAAATACTACTATGGATAACGTGTTATCAAGCGGCATATTGACAAGAAATGACATTCGTATCCTAAGAAACTCGAAAAGGGCATCTCCAACTCTAAAAATTCAACTTATCGACCTAAATAAATGGTTTTGAGCTCAAAACCCGGGTCGGGCTGCTTTCAGCATCCTGCGGTATTTTTTATCGCGAGAGAGGAATAAAATGTGATAAAAATCATGTAATCCGAAGCTTCGTTCACAAAGTTATGGTATTTCAAAGCGCGTCGTACCATTTATTATTGTAGTCATCTAATCACGTGAAAACAAAAACAAAAAGCGGAAAAGGGGTGCAACACGAGAGACAAATGTGAATAGGAAATAGGAAACAAAAATAATATCCGAGAAAAAAAACGCAATGCAAGCGGCTTATTGACAAGAAATTACATTCGTATCCTAAGAAACTCGAAAATGGCATCTCCCGGCTCTGAAAATCCAATGTATCGACCTAAATAAAGGATTTTGAGCTCCAAAAGGGGGTTCGGCTGCCTTCAGCAGTGCGCAGCATCTTTGCTCTCGATGTTAGCAATAAAATGTGAAAACAATCATATAATTCGGAGCTTCGTACGCAAAGTTATGGTATTTCAAAGCCTGTCGTACAATTCATTGTTTTAGTGGTCTAATCACGTGAAAATAAAAACAAAAAGCGGAAAAGGGGTGCAACACGAGAGACAAATGTAAATAGGAAATAGGAAAAAAAGGAATATCCGAGAGACAAACGCAATGCAAGCGGCGTATTGACAAGAAATTACATTTGTATCCTAAGAAACTCAAAAATGGCATCTCCCGGCTCTAAAAATCTAATGTATCGACCGAAATAAAGGATTTTGAGCTCCAAAAGGGGGTCCGGATGCCTTTAACAGTGCGCGACATCTTTGCTCTCGATGTTAGGAATAAAATGTGAAATCAATTATATAATTCGGAGCTTCGTACGCAAAGTTATGGTATTTCAAAGCTCATCATACAATTCATTGTTGTAGTCGTCTAATCACGGGAAAATAAAAACAAAAAGCGTAAAAGGGGTGCAACATGAATGACAAAGGCAAATAGGGAATAGGAAGCAAAAGGAATATTCGAGAGACAAACGCAATGCAAGCGGCGTATTGACAAGAACTGACATTCATTTCCTAAGAAACTCCTAAAAGACATCTCCCGGCTCTAAAAATCCAACGTATCGACTTAAATAATAGATTTTGAGTTGGAAAATAAATCCGGCTGCCTTCAGCATTCTGGACCATTGTTTATCTCGAAAAAAGGAATAAATTGTGAAAACATCATGTAATTCGGAGATTCGTACGCAAAGATAGTGTATTTCAAAGCATGTCGTACAATTCATTGTTGTAGTCGTCTAATCACGTGAAAACGGAAAGAAAAAACGGAAAAGGGGTGCAACACGAGAGACAAAAGCAAATAGGAAATAGGAAGAAAAAGGAATATCCGAGAGACAAATGTAACACAACCGGTGTATTGACAAGAAATTACATTCGTATCCGAAGAAACTCGAAAAGGGCATTTCTCGGCACTAAATATCCAACGTATTGACCTAAATAATGAATTTTGAGCTCGAAAATGGGGTCGGGCTGGCTTCAGCATCCCGGATCATCCTTTATCTCGAAAAGATGAATAAAATCTGAAAAAAATCATGTAATTCAGACTTTCGTACGCAAAGTTATGGTTATTCAAAGCCCGTCGTACAATTCATTGTTGTAGTCGTCTAATCACGTGAAAACAAAATTAAAAAGCGGAAAAGGGTTAAACACAATAGACAAACGCAAATAAGAAATAGGAAGCAAAAGGAATATATGAGAGACAAACGCAACAGAAGTGGCGTGTTTACAAGAAATGACATTTGTATCCTAAGAAACTTGAAAAGGGCATCTCTCGGCTCTAAAAATCCAATGTATCGACCTAAATAAAGGATATTGAGCTCGAAAACGGGATTTGGCTACCTTCAGCACTCCGTGGCATCATTTATCTAGAAAAGAGGAATAAAATGGGAAAAGAATAATGTAATTCAGAGATTCGTACGCAAAGTTATGGTATTTCATGTGAAAAAAAAACAAAAGGTGGAAAAGCAGTGCAACACGAGAGACAAACGCAAATCGGAAATAGGAAGCAAAAGGAATATCCGAGAGACAAACGCAACGTAAGCGCCGTATTGACAATAAAGGACATTCGTATCCTACGAAACTCGAAAAGGGCATCTCCCACCTCTAAAAATCCAACGTATCGACCTAAATAAATGATTTTGCGCTCAAAAGTACGGTCAGACTGACTTCAGAACCGCAACATCGTTTATCTCGAAAAGAGGAATAAAATGTCAAAAAAATCATGTAATTCGGAGCTTCATATGCAAAGTTATGTTATTACAAAGCCCGTCGTACAATTCATTGTTGTAGTCATCTAATCACGTAAAAACAAAAACAAAAAGCAAAAAAGGGGTGCAACACGAGAGACAAATGCAAATAGGAAATAGAAACCAAAAGGAATATCCGAGAGACAAATGCAACGAAGCGGCGTATTGACAAGTATCGATATTCGTATCCTAAGAAACTCGAAAAGAGCATTTCTCGGCTCTAAAAATCAACCGTATCGACCTAAATAAAGGATTTTGAGCTCAAAAACCGGGTCGGTCTACCTTCAGCATCTTGGAGCATCGTTTATGGCGAAAATAGGAATAAAAGATAAAAACAACCATGTAATTCGAAGCTTTGTACGCAAAATTATGGTATTTCAAAGCCTGTCGTACAATTCATTAATGTAGTTGTCTAATCACGTGAAATCTAAAACAAAAAGAGAAAAAATGGTGCAACACGAGAGACAAACGCAAATAGGAAATAGAAAGCAAAAGGAATATCTGAGAGATAAACGCAACGCAAACGGCGTAATGACAAGAAATAACATTCGTATCCTATGAAACTCGGAAAAGGCATTTCACGGCTATAAAAATTTAAAGTATCGACATAAATAAAGGCTTTTGAGCTCCAAAACTAGGTCGGGCTGCCTTAAGCATCCCGGAGCATCGATTATCTCGAAAAGAGGAATAAAATGTGAAAAAACATCATGTAATTCGGAGCTTCGTACGCAAAGTTGTGGTATTTCAAAGCCCGTCGTACAATTCATTGTTGTAGTCGTCTAATCACGTGAAAACAAAAAAAAAAGCAGAAAAGGGGTGCAACACGAGAGACAAACGCAAATAGGAAATAGGAAGCAAAAGGAATATTCGAGAGACAAACACAATGCAAGCGGCGTATTGACAAGAACTGATATTCGTATCCTAAGAAACTCGTAAAGGGCATCTCCCGGCTCTAAAAATCCAACGTATCAACTTAAATAAAAGATTTTGAGCTCGAAAACGGAATCCAGTTGCCTTCAGCATTCCAGAGCATTGTTTATCTCGAAGAGAAGAATAAAATGTGAAAAAATTCTTGTAATCCGGAGTTTCATACGCAAAGTTATTGTATTTCAAAGCCTGTCATACAATTCATTGTTGTAGTCGTCTAATCACGTGAAAAAAAAACAAAAAGCGCAAAAAGGGGTGCAACACGAGAGACAAACACACATATGAAATTGGAAGCAAAAGGAATATTCAAGAGACAAACGCAACGCAATCGACGTATTGACTAGAAATGACATTCGTATCGTAAGAAACCTGAAAAGGGCAACTCGCGGATCTAAAACTCCAACGTATCGACTTAAATAAACGATTTTGAGCTCAAAAATGGGGTCCGGTTGCCTTCACCAACCCGTAGCATCGTTTTTCTCGAAAAGAGGAACAAAATGTGAAAAAAAAACATGTAATTCGGAGCTTCGTACGCAAAGTTATGGTATTTCAAAACATGTCGTACAACTCATTGTTGTAGTCGTCTAATCATGTGAAAATGAAAAGAAAAAGCAAAAAGGGGTGCAACACCAGAGACAAACGCACATAGAACATAGGAAGCAAAAGGAATATCTGAGAGACAAACGCAACGCAAGCGGCGTATTGACACGGAATAACATTCGTATCCTAAGAAACTCGAAAAGGCATCTCCATGCTCTAAAATCCAACGTATCGACCTTAATAAAAGATTTTGAGCTCGAAAACGGGGTCGGGCTGCCTTCAGCAACCCGCGGTTCGTTTATCTCGAAAAGAGAAATAAAATGTGAAAAAAATCATGTAATTCGAAGCTTTGTACGCAAAAATGTGGTATTTTAAATCCCGTCACACAATTCATTGTTGTAGTATTCTAATCATTGTAAAACAAAAAGAAAAAGTTGAAAAGGGGTGAACCACGAAAGACAAACACAAATAGGAAATAGTAAGCAAAAAGAATATCCGAGAGAAAAATGCAACACAAGCGTCGTATTTACAAGAAATGACATTCGTATCCTAAGAAACACGAAAATGGCATCTCCCGACTCTAAAAATCCAACTTATCGACCTAAATAAGGGATATTGAGCTCGAAAACGGGGTCGGGATGCCTTCAGCATCCCGGAGCATCTTTTATCTCGAAAAGAGGAATAAAATGTGAAAACAATTATGTAATTCAGAGCTTTGTATGCAAAGTTATGGTATTTCAAAGCCCGTCATACAATTCATTGTTGTAGTCGTCTAATCACGTGAAAACAAAAACAAAAAGTCCAACGTATCGACCTAACTAAAGGATTTTGAGCTCAAAAATAGGGTCGGCTGCCTTCAGCAGCCCACTGCATCGTTTATCTCGAAAATAGGAATAATATGTGAAAAAATTCTTGTAATTCGGAGCTTCGTACGCAAAGTTATGGTATTTCAAAGCCCAACGTACAATTCATTGATGTAGTCGTCTAATGACGTGAAAAAAAAAACAAAAAGCGGAAAAGGGGTGCAACACGAGAGACAAACGCAAATAGGAAATAGGAAGCAAAAGGAATATCCGAGAGAAAAAGGCAATGTAAGCGCCGTATTGACAATAAAGGACATTCCTATCTTAAGAAACTCGAAAACGGCATCCACGGCTCTAAAAATCCAACGTATCCACCTAAATAAACGATTTTGAGCTGAAAAACGGGGTTGGGCTGCCTTCACCATTCCAGTGCATCGTTTATCTCGAAAAGAGGAATAAAATGTGAAAAAAATCTTGTAATTCGGAGCTTCGTACGCAAAGTTACGGTATTTCAAAGGCCGTCGTAAAATTCATTGTTGTAGTCGTCTAATCACGTGAAAACAAAAACAGAAAAATGGTTTGCAACACGAGAGACAAAAAAAAATAGGAAATAGGAAGCAAAGGGAATATCCGAGAGATAAACACAACGCAAGCGGTGTATTGACAAGAAATGACATTTGTATCCTAAGAAACTCAAAAAGGGCATCTCTCGTCTCTTAAAATCCAACGTATCGACCTAAATAAAGGATTTTGAGCTTGACAAAAGGGTTGGGCTGCCTACAGCAATTCGTAGCATCATTTATATCGAAAAGAGGACTAAAATGTGAAAAAAAAATCATGTAATTCGGAGCTTCGTACGTAAAGTTATGGTATTTCAAAGCCCGTCGTACAATTCATCGTTGTAGTCGTCTAATCACGTGAAAACAAAAATAAAAAGCGGAAAGGGGTGAAACAAGAGAGACAAACTCAAATAGAAAATAGGAAGCAAAAGGAATATCCGACAGATAAACACAACGCAAGAGGGGTATTGACAAGAAATGGTATTTGTATCCTAAGAAACTCGAAAATGGCATCTCCCTGCTCTAAAACTCCAATAAATCGACCAAAATAAAGGATTTTAAGCTCGAAACTGGGGTCAAGCTACCTTCAGAGTCCTGGGACATTGTTTATCTCGAATAGA
This sequence comes from Gynandropsis gynandra, assembly GCA_036759665.1. Classification (NCBI taxonomy): domain Eukaryota; kingdom Viridiplantae; phylum Streptophyta; class Magnoliopsida; order Brassicales; family Cleomaceae; genus Gynandropsis; species Gynandropsis gynandra. The sequence goes on along the minus strand of JAXIOL010000018.1, from coordinate 580,924 downwards.
GGAATAAAATGTGAAAAAATCATACAATTCAGAGCTTCGTACGCAAAGTTATGGTATTTCAAAGCCCGTCGTACAATTCATCGTTGTAGTCGTCTAATCACGTGAAAACAAAAATAAAAAGCGGAAAACGGGTGCAACACGAGAGACAAACAGAAATAAATAATAGGAAGCAAAGGAGTATTTGAGAGACAAATGCAACGCTAGCGGCGTATTGACATGAAATGACATTCGTATCCTAAGAAACTCGAAAAGGGCATCTCCCAGCTCTGTAAATATCCAACATATCGACTTAAGTAAATGATTTTGAGCTTGAAAACGGGTTCGGACTGCCTTCAATAACCCGCAACATCGTTTATATCGAAAAGAGGAATAAAATTAGAAAAAATCATGTAATTCGGAGCTTCGTACGCAAAGTTGTGGTATTTCAAAGTTCGTCAAACAATTCATTGTTGTAGTTATTAATCACTTTAAAACAAAAGAAAAATCAGAAAAGGGGTGCAACACGAAAGACAAACGCAAATAGGAAATAGGAAGCAAAAGGAATATCCGAGAGACATACGCATTGCAAGCGCCGTATTGACAAGAAATGACATTCTTATCCGAAGAAACTTGAAAAGGGCATCTCCCAGCTCAAAAAATACAACTATCGACCTAAATAAAAGATTTTGAGCTCGAAAACTGGGTCGGGCTGCCTTCAGCATTCCGGAGCGTCGTTTCTCTCGAAAAGAGGAATAAAATCTGAAGACATCATGTAATTCGGAGCTTTATTTGCAAAGTTATGGTATTTCAAAGCCCATCGTACAATTCATTGTTGTAGTCGTCTAATCACGTAAAAAGAAAAACAAAAAGCGGAAAAGGGGTGCAACACGAGAGACAAACGCAAATAGGAAATAGGAAGCAAAAGGAATATTCGAGAGACAAACGCAACATGATGTCGGTTAATCTCAAGTAATAAAATACATAGACTAACGCTTCCGCAAGAATACGGATCGTGTAGCACTAGGGTCGAACACAAGGAATTGATGCAACTCTAAAGCTAGTAACTAATGAATAAGACGTGTGAAATCAATGAGTGAATGGGAATGCGAACTAGACTAAACTAAACTAATGAACGGAATGACTAAACCTAAACTAATGAACGGAATGACTCAACGACTAAACACCATAGGTATCGAGAGTCGCACAACGATGCAACGAAGTTCTAACAAGATCATTGGTCTTAGATACTATCACGAGTTCAGGGAATTCAAGATCTTATATAGGAACTGACTGGCGTAGACTTGTCCACTATCTAGCATGCATATACCAATATATCTATTGCGTATCTCACCTACATAGACGCATTAAGACCGCTATCCTAATCCCTAGATTCAATCGATCGACCTGGCGTAGATTCTAAACCGATTAAATCCTAAATCATGGCTAGATTCCTAAGTCTAATCCCATGGCGTAGATTCATTAGACTTCTATAATCATCCATTCGAGTGGCGTGCACGAACGAAAGCATTAAAAACAACCAATCATTCTGAAAACGATCAAATACCGAATTCATTCATTCAAGTGGCGTACAAGAACAAAAGCGGTAACAAACCACCAAGCATTAAGAACAAGATTTCGTTACATATTGGCATTACTCTCTAACCCATGGCTATAGATCTACTTGGACATGAACTTAGAAAACGAAACACGAAAGATAACTATATTCAACATTCATAAAGAAAGAGATTTTTCCCTATTCATATACCGACGTCTTCAATAGCTCCTCCATGCTCCGGATTCCTCGTTCCGTCCTTCTCCCTCTTTTTCTATGTCTCTAAGTCTGTCCTCTAATGTCTCCTCACGTCCCCCTTTTAAGTCTAGTACGAATCCTAGCTTTAAAAGGTCTCTTTTCTCCTGAATTGGCCGTTGTAAAATCAAGGAGATTTTGAGTTTGAAAACGGGGTCGGGCTCCCTTCAGCACCCCGCGGCATCGTTTATCTCGAAAAGAGGAATAAAATGTGAAAAATATAATGTAATTCAGACCATCGTATGCAAAAATATGGTATTTCAAAGCCTGTCACACAATTCATTGTTGTAGTCTTCTAATCATTGGAAAACAAAAAGAAAAAGCGGAAAAGGGGTGTAACACGAAAGACAATTGCAAATAGGAAATAGTAAGCAAAAAGAATATCCGAGAGAAGAACGCAACGCAAGCGGTGTATTGAGAAGAAATGACATTCGTATCTGAAGAAACTCGAAAACGGCATCTCCCAGCTCTAAAAATCCAATGTATAAACCTAAATTAAATATTTTGAACTCGGAAATGGGGTCGGGCTGCCTTCAGCATCTTGGAGCATCTTTTATATCGAAAAGAGGAATAAAATGTGAAAAAAATCAAGTAATATGGAGCTTCGTACGCAAAGTTATGGTATTTCAAAGCCCGTCATACAATTCATTGTTGTAGTCGTCTAATCACGTAAAACTAAAACAAAAAGCGAAAAAGGGGTGCAACTAGAGAGACAAACGCACATAGGAAATAGGAAGCGAAAGGAATATTCGAGAGACAAACGCAATGCAAGCGGCGTATTGACAAGAAATGACATTCGTATCCTAAGAAACTCAAAGTGCATCTCCCGGCTCTAAAAATCCAATGTATCGACCTAAAAAATATTTTGAACTCGAAAACGGGGTCGGGCTGCCTTCAGCACCCCGCGGCATCGTTTATCTCGAAAAGAGGAATAAAATGTGAAAAATATAATGTAATTCAGACCATCGTATGCAAAAATATGGTATTTCAAAGCCTGTCACACAATTCATTGTTGTAGTCTTCTAATCATTGGAAAACAAAAAGAAAAAGCGGAAAAGGGGTGTAACACGAAAGACAATTGCAAATAGGAAATAGTAAGCAAAAAGAATATCCGAGAGAAGAACGCAACGCAAGCGGTGTATTGAGAAGAAATGACATTCGTATCTGAAGAAACTCGAAAACGGCATCTCCCAGCTCTAAAAATCCAATGTATAAACCTAAATTAAATATTTTGAACTCGGAAATGGGGTCGGGCTGCCTTCAGCATCTTGGAGCATCTTTTATATCGAAAAGAGGAATAAAATGTGAAAAAAATCAAGTAATATGGAGCTTCGTACGCAAAGTTATGGTATTTCAAAGCCTGTCGTGCAATTCATTTTTGTAGTCGTCTAATCACGTGAAAACAAAAACAAAAAGCGGAAAAGGGGTGCAACACGAGAGACAAACGCAAAGAGGAAATAGGAATCAAAAGGAATGTCCAAGAGACAAACGCAACGCAAGCAGCGTATTGACAAGAAATGGCATTTGTATCCTAAGAAACTCGAATACGACATCTCCCTACTAAAAAATCCAACATATTGACCTAAATAAAGGATTCTAAGCTCGAAAACGGGAGCAAGCTACCTTTAGCATCCTCAGCAATGGTTTATCTGGAATAGAGGAATAAAATGTGAAAGAAATCATGTAATGTGAAAGAAATAGTTAGGGTATTTCAAAGCCCGTCGTACAATTCATTGTTGTAGTCGTCTAATCGTGAAAACAAGAAATAGTTAGGGTATTTCAAAGCCCGTCGTACAATTCATTGTTGTAGTCGTCTAATCACGTGAAAACAAAAACAAAAAGCAGAAAAGGGGTGCAACATGCGAGAAAAACGCAAAAAAAAAAAAGAAAAATAGGAAGCAAAAGGAATATCCGAGAGTCATACGCAACGCTAGCGACGTATTGACATGAAATGACATTTGTATCCTAAGAAAATCGAAAAGGGCATCTCCCGGCTCTAAAAATCCAATGTATCGACCTAAATAAAGAATTTTGAGCTCGAAAACGGGGTCGGGCTGCCTTCAGCAACCCATGGCATCGTTTTCTTAAAAACATGAATAGAATGTCAAAAAAATCATGTAATTCATAGCAAAGTTAAAAAATAAGAAGCAAAAGGTATATCCGAGAGACAAACGCAACGCTAGCGGCGCATTGACATGAAATGAAATTCGTATCCTAAGAAACTCAAAAAGGGCAACTCTCGGCTCTAAAAATCTAGTGTATCGACCTAAATAAAGGATTTTGAGCTTGAAAATGGGGTCGGGCTACCTTCAGCAACCCACAACATCATTTATCACGAAAACAGGAATAGAATGTGAAAAAAAATCATGTAATTCATAGCAAAGTTCTGGTATTTAAAACCCCGTCGTACAATTCATTGTTGTAGTCGTCTAATCACGTGAAAACAAAAACAAAAAGTGGAAAAGGGGTGCAACACGAGAGACAAACGCAAATAGGAAATAGAAAGCAAAAGGTATATCCGAGAGACAAATGCAACGCAAGCGGGGTATTGACAAGAAATGGCATTCGTATCCTAAGAAACTTGAAAAGGGCATCTCCCGGCTCTAAAAATCCAACGTATCGACCTAAATAAAGGATTTTGAACTCAAAAAGGGGTCGGTCTGCCTTTAATAACTCGAGGCATCTTTTATCTTGAAAAGAGTAATAAAAGTTAAAAAATCATGTAATTCGGAGATTCGTACGCAAAGTTATGGTATTTCAATGCACGTGCACAATCATTGTTGTAGTCATCTAATCACGTGTAAATAAAAAACGAAAAGAAGAAAAGGGGTGTAACACGAGAGACAAACCCAAATAGGAAATAGGAAGCAAAAGGAATATCAAAAGACAAATGCAACGCAAGCAGCGTATTTACAAGAAATGACATTCGTATCCTAAGAAACTCGAAAAGGCATCTCTCGGCTCTAAAAATCCAACGTATCAATCTAAATAAAGGATTTTGAGCTCGAAAATGGGGTTTGGCTGCCTTCAGCAGCCCTGAGGATCGTTTATCTTGAAAAGAGGAATAAAATGTGAAAAACATCATGTAATTCGGAGCTTTGTACGCAAAAATATGGTATTTCAAATCCCGTCGTACATTTCATTGTTGTAGTCGTCTTATCATCTGAAAACAAAAACAAAAACCAGAAAAAGGGTGCAACATGAGAGACAAACGCAAATAGGAAATAGGAAGCAAAACGAATATCCGAGAGACAAACACAACGCTAGCGGTGTATTGACATGAAATGACATTCGTATCCTAAGAAACTCAAAAAGGGCATTTCCCGGCTGTAAAAATCAAATGTATCGAACTAAATAATGAATTTTGAGCTTAAAAACGGGGTCAGACTGCCTTCAGCAGCTCGCGACATCGTTTATCTAAAAAGAGGAATAAAACGTGAATAAAATCATGTAATTCGGAGCATAGTAGAGAAAGTTATGGTATTTTGATAACATCTATTTTGTTATAGTATTTTAGTCTCGTCTTATATTTAGTTTCATCATTCATTTGAACTTTACCAAGCATTAAAGCATTATTTAGTCCTCTTTTAGCGTTCTCTAGTATTATTGCAGGAAATGAAATATCGGGATACAAACACGAGTAAATGAAGCAAAACTAAGCAATACCACTCTCCTATCAGCCATGCACGGTCAGCATCCAAAGAATCATAAGCAAGAGAAGAAAAAAGGAAGCAATGGCCGCTTACTAAAAAAATGGAAACAATGGCCACTTATAAAAATGGAAACTTTCGGTGGTTGGAGCAAAAAGTAAGAAGATCACGGTTGGAACATGAAAAGGAAACATGTTTTATATAAAATGGAAGCAAGTTGCTGGAACAAAATGTAAACTTCCAACCTCCTACACAAAAATGGAAACTAGCGAAAAAGGAAATTTTAGCAAAACAAGAAAAGAAACGTGTTGGCTACTTAAACCAAATGAAAATATGGTTAGAGAAGAGGAAGAGGAGATACATGACTTGAAAATAAAGGGGAAACGTTGACAATTACACATAAATGGAAAAACAAGAAATGGAAAAACTCGGAAAAGAAAACTGCAGTGGCTGTAAGAAAAATGAAATTCCAGCCACTAGAGAGGAAGAAAAGAGGACGTCCAAAGAGGAAAGATTAGACAAAAGACAAGAGGATAAAGAGGGCTAAAAGGGGAGAGCTTCAGCAGCAAGAGACGTACAGAAAATTAGAGAGAAAACAGAGCACACGAAGAGAGAGTAGAGTGAGAGCAGAACGCGTACAAGGGCAAAGACGGGACGACGAAGCGGGAGCGTGGAGGAGCTGTTGAAGACGTCGGTAATAGAATTGGGAGGGATCTCATTCTTTATCCATGTTGAATATAGTTATCTTTTGTGTTTCATTTTCTAAGTTCATGTCCGAGTAGGTCCATAGCCATGGGTTAGAGAGCTTTGCCGATATGTAATGAAGTTTTGTTCTTAATGCTTGGTTATAATATTCGTTCTTTTCGGATTGATTGGCTGTTTTTAATACTTTTGTTCTTGTTGGCCACTTGAATGAATGTTTATAAAAATCTAACTGCATTGGGAGATGGATTGGATTTTGGAACGTAGCCATGATATGAAGTCTCAATTGATTTAGAACCTTGGCCGGTCAGTTGATTGAACTTAGGAATTAGGATAGCGATCTTAATGCATCTAGTAGGTGAGATACACAATTGGGAGATTGGCATACGCATGCTAGATAGTGGGTTTAGGCATCGGGAGAGTCATTCCCTAGGAAAGAGCTTGAATTCCCCGAATACGTAACCATATCTATAACCATGACCTTGTTAGGACTTCATTGCATCATCGTGCATCTCTCGACACTTGTGGTATTTAGTCATTGAGTTTATCCCGTTAATTAGTTTAGTTTAGTTTCATTCGTATTCCCCTCACTTATTGATTTCACACGTCTTATTCATTAGTTTACTAGCTTTAGAGTTGCATCAATTCCTTGTGTTCGACCCTGGTACTATACGATCCGTATTCTTGCGGAAGCGTTAGTATAGGTAAATTATTACTTGAGATTAACCACATCATATCTTCCCTAAGATTGTTCATGATGTTCTGTAAGATTGAGGGCTAGATCGTGCTGTCCAAAAATTCTGGTCGAGCTGTCCATAAGTTCGATTGTGTACTCCATGAAACCGGTTAGGCGTTCGTCGCTTGTTTCCTTCAGCGTCTCCAGAGATTTTTGGTCTGTGAGACTTTGTGGTGAAGGCTTCATCTTCACCTTGGGTGCCTTGTCAATGCTCCAATTGTGTGCTGGACGTTTGGTGTAGCTTCTCGGCATCTCGGGGTCGTTTATGTACTAATTTGCACATTTAGCTCGGGTTGTGCGGTGATAACGTCTATTTTGTTCTAGTATTTTCATCTATTTTCATAGTTAGTTTCATCATTCATTTGATTTTACCAAGCATTAAGCATCATGATCATCCCGTTTTCAATCATTTTCGAGCTAATGGACGTGCCAAGACAAGGTGCAAACATCGAGGATCATCACAGGACAAACGAGACGAGAATCGGCAAGGAAAAGCCACTACCCGTGCGGGTCCTTCCCTAGCCCGAGCGGGCAAATCTTACGGAGATTTTGCACGAGTCGGGGAAGAAAAACAACGCTCGGACCTCAGCCCGAGCGGGTAGCAAGCCATGCCCGAGCGGGCAGCAAGCCAGCCCGAGCGGGTAGCACCTCAGCCCGAGCGGGCTGCCCTTTTCGATCGCGTTTTTGCGCGATCGTTTGCGCCGTACCCGAGCGGGTCACTTACCTTGCCCGAGTAGGTTGTGTCCATCACCTGCAACTCCAAATAAGTTATTTTTACTTAAAACAAGTGGGAGTTCGTGGAGGACTTATACAATAAGGAAAACACCTTTAGAGAAGAGGAATAAGTCATATTTCGCTAGAGAAAGTAATGGAACCGTGGCCAACTTAATCAAGATTTGGAAAACTCAAGAAAAGGCAACAACGAGAGGTGGCTGCTGTAGCTAAAGGGGAGAGAGCTGGAGGGACGAAGAAAGTACAGAAACCAAGGGAGAAAAGAGAGCATACAGAGAGAAGGAGAAGGAGAACAGCACGCACACATAAGGGCGAAGGAGTGAGCGAGGAAACCGGAGCATGGAAAAGCTATTGAAGACATCGGTAATAGAATAGGGAGGGATCTCATTCTTTATCCATGTCTAATATAGTTATCTTTTGTATTTCTTTTGCTGAATTCATGTCCGAGTAGGTCCATAGCCATAGGTTATAGAGCTTGGCCGATATGTAACGAAGTCTTGTTCTTAATGCTTGGTGATCATTAATGCTTTTGTTCTTGAACGCCACTTGAATGAATGATTTTGGTATTTGAACGTTTTCAGATTGATTGGTTGTTCTTAATGCTTTCGTTCTTATACGCCACTCGAATGAATGATCATAGAAGTTTAATGAATCTACGCCAGGGGGATTAGACTTTGGAACTTAGCCATGATTTAGGATTTAATCGGTTTAGAATCTACGCCAGGTCGATCGATTGAATCTAGGGATTAGGATAGCGGTCTTAATGCGTCTAGTAGGTGAGATACACAATTAAGAGATTGGTATACACATGCTAGATAGTGGACAAGTCTACGCAAGTCAGTTCCTATATTAGAGCTTGAATTCCCTTAACTCGTGATAATATCTCAGACCATGATCTGGTTAGAACTTCGTTGCATCATCGTGCATCTCTCGACACCTGTGGTATTTAGTCATTGAGTTTATCCAGTTAATTAGTTTAGTTTAGTTTCGTTTGCATTCCCATCATTCATCGATTTCACACGTCTTATTCATTAGTTTACTAGCTTTAGAGGTGCATCAATTCCTTGTGTTCGACCCTGGTACTATACGATCCGTATTCTTGCGGAAGCGTTAGTCTAGGTAAACTATTACTTGAGATTGACCACATCAAGTTTTTGGCGCCGTTGCCGGGGAATTAATTACGATTTTAGAGTTAGGATACTTTTGAATTAAGATATAGTCCTTTCCGGAGTCTTTATTTGTTTTTCGTATTTTTGCTTTTGTTTTCTTTCTTTTGAGTCAAATTTTTTACCTTAGCTTAATCGAATTTTGTGTTCTTTATTTTGCGAGGTAACATGAACAACATCAACTCTTTGTGTACCGATATAGCTGAAATGAAATATCAACTTTCCGATATGTAACCAAGTCTTGTTCTTAATGCTTGGGGATCCTTAATGCTTTTGTTCTTGAACGCCACTTGAATGAATGATTTTGGTATCTGAACGTTTTCAGATTGATTGGTTGTTCTTAATGCTTTCGTTCTTATACGCCACTCGAATGAATGATCATAGAAGTTTAATGAATCTACGCCAGGGGGATTAGAATTTGGAACTTAGCCATGATTTAGGATTTAATCGGTTTAGAATCTACGCCAGGTCGATCGATTGAATCTAGGGATTAGGATAGCGGTCTTAATACGTCTAGTAGGTGAGATACACAATTAAGAGATTGGTATACGCATGCTAGATAGTGGACAAGTCTACGCAAGTCAGTTCCTATATTAGAGCTTGAATTCCCTTAACTCGTGATAATATCTCAGACCATGATCTGGTTAGAACTTCGTTGCATCATCGTGCATCTCTCGGCACCTGTGGTATTTAGTCATTGAGTTTATCCCGTTAATTAGTTTAGTTTAGTTTCGTTTGCATTCCCATCATTCATCGATTTCACACGTCTTATTCATTAGTTTACTAGCTTTAGAGGTGCATCAATTCCTTGTGTTCGACCCTGGTACTATACGATCCGTATTCTTGCGGAAGCGTTAGTCAAGGTAAACTATTACTTGAGATTAACCACATCAAGTTTTTGGCGCCGTTGCCGGGGAATTGATTACGATTTTAGAGTTAGGATACTTTTGAATTAAGATATAGTCCTTTCCAGAGTCTTTATTTGTTTTTCGTATGTTTGCTTTTGTTTTCTTTCTTATTGAGTCAATTTTTTTACCTCTCGGAGCTTAATCGAATTTTGTGTTCTTTATTTTGCGAGGTAACATGAACAACATCAACTCTTTGTGTGCCGGTATAGCTGACATGAAATATCAACTTTCCGAAATCCGTCGTATGCTTTCTTACTCATACCATCTGCATTACTCGGAGCAATCGATCATCTCGTTTTCATACGTATTTCTTGCACGATTTTAGAGATGTTTATGATATATATGCGATGCTTTATGTATGATTCTGTATCCATTTTACTTGTTTTCGTGTTTTCATGTTCTTAGAGGTTTTTATGCGTATTCGGTTAATTTCGGAGCTAAAGGACGTGCACGAAACAAAGTACCAACATCGAGGATCATCATGGGACAAACGGGACGAGAATCGGCATGGAATAGTCACTACCCACACGGGTAACTCCCTAGCTTGAGCGGGCATTTGTTACGGCGATTTTGGGCAGCAAATTGAGCACGAGTCAAGCGAGAAATACCCCGCCCGGGGCATGAGCCCGAGCGGGCAGCACATGTGCCCGAGCAGGCAGCACATGTGTCCGAGCGGGCAGGCCTTGTGCCCGAGCGGACACCCCTTGATCCCGAGTGGGCAGCCTCCTTTTTATCGCGTTCTTGCGTGATCTTCCCCGTCGTACCTGAGCGGGTTATTTACCCTGCCCAAGCGGGTCGCGACCGTCACCTGCAACTTCAAATAAGTTAAGTTGACTTTAAACAAATGGGAGTTTGTTGGGGACTTATACAATAAGGAAAACGACCTTAGAGAAGAAGAATAAGTGATATTTCGCTGGAGGAACTAATGGAAACGTCACCCAACTTATTCAATAATGGAAACTTATGAAAAGACAACAATTGGTGGCTGCTGCAACATAAGGAAGAACTGAACGTACAGAAGGAAAGGGAGGGAGAAAAGGAAAGAAAAGGGGAAGGAAAGAAGAGGAGAGGAGCCAAGGGTCGAGCTCATTCACCAAGTTTCGAATTCTTGATCGAGAGAGAGAGGAAGAAGGTTCTTGCGAAGGAGACTTACGAGGAGCATTGGAGATCAACTTCACCCTTCGGTTTCCTTTGGTTTTTATGTTCCTTATACCTTCTATTTTGTTTATGATTGTTTACGGACGCATCAGCGAGTAGTTGGTTTGTTCTAGGAGAAGGGATTAGCCCTTGGCTATCCCGGAACCACTTTTGATTTATCTTTGAATGCATCTTCCCGTTTTCGTTTATTTATTCTTTATCTGAGTGCTTAAATGACTTGTGTTTACAAAGGCAACGTAGATGCATGTGTTGGGGATTAGGAGAAGGACCGAAAGGAGAATTCTAGTCCTAGAAGATCAGGTTTAGGACAACCGAGGTTAGGCCACGAAAGTAGGGTAGCAGCGGTTGAGGGTAAAACGGATGAATCACAGATCATATGGGTTTAGTTCAAGGTGTCAGCCACAAAAGTAGGGGATAACTTGACTAGATCAAGTGTCTATGCCTTGAGAGAGGGTGGATATCATATTAGGATCGTCTGCGTTAGATAACTTGACTGGAATTGCATGATAGATAGGTTGATTGTTGGTTTCGATAGTCTTGTGGTGAAACTGGATTCCTGGAACGTTTGTCTCATTCTTAAAAACTAGTTTGTTTATTTGTTTTTCGTATTTGATTCTTAAAACCATATTTCATCCGTTAGCAAGTTTGATACGTAGTTTGAGTTTAGGTTGTGTTGCGTAGTCCCTGTAGGATCGACACCTGAAGTACTACACACGTGTCGTGCACTTGTTGGTAGTTTAGGTTATTTGTTTAACTTTGATAACGCATCAAGTTTTTCGCGCCGTTGTCGGGGACTATTGTCAACGCATCGTAGATTCGAGCCTAGATTCTTTCTTGCTTTTTTTTGTTTTTGTTTTCTTTCGATTCTTTCTACCTAATTCCATTTGTTTGTCCTTTGTCGGTTTATGACCAGGTCTCAAGGCACTTCTAGTCTACTCCGAATCGACCTAGAGATCGAGCAAACTGGCAGAAAACTGAGAAAGGGCAAGGAAGAAGGTAACACGGAGCCGTCAGATCAACGAGATATGGATAATCAGAACGGCCACGAACAGCTTCCGTTACCTCTCGGTAATTTGGGGCATATGCAGCAACAGCCACTCGCTCCTCAACCACGAGAACCACAGGGTCCTCCACCACGTCGTCTTAGGGATTACGTGGTGCCAAACATGAACAACGTCCAAACAGCCATAAGGATGCCGGCTGTTGCGAGAGAACAGTTTGAGATTAAGCCAGCGATGATCAACATGCTTTATCAGAAGCATTTCATGGGTGGAAATCATGAGGATTCCCATCAGCACCTCAGAGACTTCCTTGAGCTTTCTGGTGCGTTCAAATTACACGGAGTCTCAGAGGACGCGATCTTATTGCGTCTTTTCCCCTTCTCAATTGGGGGGAGAGCGAAAACTTGGCTGCAATCGCACCCACTGGATCTATCACTACTTGGGATTAGCTCTGCACATTGTTCTTATCACGTTTCTTTCCTCCAAGAAAGATGATTCAGATTAGGGGGGAAATCACAATGTTCTGATGCAGAGATGGAGAAACTTTGTTTGAGGCGTGGGGCGGATTCAAGGATCTTCTACTGTTATGTCCACACCATGGTCTTGAGCAATGGTACGTTATCCAAACCTTCTACAATCGAATTTCAAATGAGCACCGTACGACGTTGGATAACGCTGCCAGAGGATCATTCATGGATTTGAGCATCGAGGAGGCATATGAGCTGATTGATAACCTTGCCATGAACCACACCATGTGGTCAACACCGAGAGGTATGCCTAACAGCACTCATCGTCTATATGAGCCGAATCAGAGCAGGGCAACGGGTAATGCAGCGAATGCCATATATTGCGTGAATTATGGAGATACGGAGCATGTAGCGTATCAATGCACGGTACATGAGGATTTCGAACAGATGAATTATGCCCAGAAGCAAGGAAACACTCAATTTGGGAATACCTACAACCCGAATTGGAGGAATCACCCGAACTTTTTGTATCGAACGACTCAACCGGTAAAGTTTTCGGGGTTTCAACGACTCAACCGGTAAAATTTTCGGGGTTTCAGCAAAGGCAGCAAACTTTTCAGCAAAATAACCAGCAATTCCAGCAAGCTCAGCAAGTTCCGCAAGCTCCTCAACCTCCTCAAGCCTCTTCGTCAAACGTTGAAGGAATGTTGACCGAATTTATTAAAGAGGAGAGGCAGCAAGCATCGACTCAAACCAAATTCAATGCGGATGTGGGGACAGCGATTAGTGAGCTTAAATCTCGTATGGAATCCTTGAGCACACATGTGAAGATGTTAAAAAATTCCATAACACAACAGGCCGCCTCATCCTCTCGGAATCCCGGACAGCTTCCCGGTAAACCCGATCTTAACCCGAGAGAGCATGTGAACGCCATCACCTTGCGCAGCAGTAATGTGCTCGAGAATTCGCCCCCGAAAGAGAAAGAAAAGGTTTCTGGAAAATCAGTGGATAAAGGAAAGGGCATTGTGAATGAGGACAGAGCGGAATCAGAATTGGAGAAATCGTACGATGCTCCACCGGCGTACAAACCTCCAATACCGTATCCTCAACGGTTGGTGAACAGTAAGAACGAGGTAAGGTGTGGACGGTTTGTAGAGATCCTTAAGAAGCTTCACATCAACATACCATTCGTAGAGGCTCTCCAACAAATGTCTACGTACGCCAAATTCCTCAAAGAAATTCTGTCCAACAAATGGCGTATCGAAGAGAGTGAGACGGTATCACTCACCGAGGAATGCAGCGCCATTCTTCAAAACAAGCAGCCCCCAAAGTTGAAGGACCCAGGAAGCTTCTCCATTCCATGCACAATACGTAATCTTGATATTGATAAAGCTTTGTGTGATTTAGGAGCAAGCGTGAGCCTCATGCCACATTCAGTCTTCAAGCGGATGAACTTCGGCGACCTCAAACCTACCAAGATGTCTCTCCAACTCGCTGACCATTCTGTAAGATATCCGGTGGGGATTGTTGAAAACATTTCCACCAAGGTAGGTAATCTTTGTATACCCGCTGACTTTGTTGTACTTGATATTGAAGAGGATGCTAGGATACCTATTATACTTGGTAGACCGTTCTTAGCTACTGCAGGTGCGATGATAAACGTACAACAAGGAAAACTTTCCCTGCGTGTCGGGGATGAAACGATCGAATTCAACTTGTCCAAATTCATGAACGGACCCTCCATCAAGGAGTCTTGCTTTCGAATTGACTTGCTGGATGATTAACGAATGATACGTTTGATCAAGTAAGTATTTCTGATCCCCTCGGTAGATGTTTGACTCAAGTTTGCAAAGATGCAGGTTTTATCGACCAAGAAGCTGAGGCGTATGCAGAATTCATGAGTGCTATTGAAGCACTAAGAGACGCCCCAAGTGAAGGATACCACACGAAGCACAAGCTGATTTCGCAGTGGAGAAGGCGCCCAAACTCGAGTTGAAGCGTCTTCCTTCTTCTCTTCGGTATGAATACCTCGGACTTAATGATACATACCCCGTTATTGTTAATGCTGACTTGAGTGCAGATGAGATGCAAAAGCTACTTGAATGCTTAAGGAAGCATAGGCGAGTGATCGGATACACCATCGAGGATATCAAAGGACTAAGCCCTTCGTTATGCAAGCATCGAATACTCATGGAGGACGGGCATAAACAATCCATTGAAGCGCAAAGGTGGCTGAACCCCAACTTAAAAGAGGTAGTGAAAAAGGAGATACTAAAACTTTTGGATGCAGGTATATCATATATCCTATCTCGGGCAGCGAATGGGTGAGCCCCGTGCATGTCGTGCCAAAGAAAGGAGGAATGACGGTAGTACGCAATGATAACAACGAGCTGATTCCAACAAGGACTGTCACGGGGTGGAGGATGTGCATAGA